>CATKHJ011187101.1:0-24816 GCA_949750685.1 Vernicia montana | reverse complement strand
TGTGTTTATATATATATATATATATATATATATATATATATATATATATATATATATATATATATATATATATATATTAGGAATAATTATGTAAATATAATATCGGGTCCCTACGGATACGGGGATAGGAATCTCCACCGGGTGGGGAATACACTCTTCGTCCCCACTAACAGGGAAGAAATATCCCTCATTCCCACCCCCATAAAGATAAAATTCGAAAAATCTCCACCCTGTTCGAGGTAAATCCCAGCAGAAAACGGGGATTTCTCGCCTCATTGTCATCATTATACTATAAGATAATAATAATATGGAAAATTGCACCAAACATTTCTTGCAGTTTCGTCCTCGTTTTTGACATTATTTTCGAAAATGCCCCACCATTCTTTTTTTACTTTAGGCTCCGTTACTTTCACATAAAATATTTTTCTAAAAAATATTTTCTATATTTTATAATATTTGAAACGTTTCGAAAAATTAGTTAACGGAAAATATTTTCTTAATTAATGGAAAACTAAGCCATTTTTAAGGAAAATGACTTCATCTTTTCAAAACGGAAATTCATTTTTCGAATTTTGATAAATTCATTATATATATATATATATATATATATATATATATATATATATATATATTAATTTGTCGATCACTAATACTTACCATTGATTACCACCGTCAGACGTCGACGATTACCAACAGTCACTATGGATCGCCGGTGACCACTAAAATTATCTTTTTTATGTATTTTTTTCTCATATTTAATGATAAATTTTTAAAAATATAAAATTCTTATAAATTTAAATATGTTTGTAAAATTTTTAATATTTTTAAATAATTTTTAATATTATAACTAAATAACATAAAATTAATTTTTTGAAAAATATTTTTTCAAAAAATATTTCATTTATAAAATATTTTTCAAAAATAAATTATTTTTCAAAAAACAAACGGAGCTAATCTCTTTATATTTCTATTGAATATTGATGAAAATTGATAACCAAACTGAATTTTCAAACTCTTTGCGCATACCTTATTAAATATAATATAAATCAAAAACATATTTTATAATATAATTATTATTTATGGGGAAGCTAGTATTTCTATATATTAGTTTGCTAATTTTGGAATGGATGTGTTATAGAAATGTATTTAAAAAAAAAAAAAAAATCATAATATTTATTAATTAAGCTATATACAATGGAGATTATTTATTTCTATTATATGGTTGAATTGTATTTAATGATTTTATTGCTATTTAATAAAAAACAAAAAAGCAAACTAAAAATTTTCAGGATTAGACTATACCGAAATTACTGGCTACAATAGAATATTCATGCAAGTTTTATCATATATTTTGTTGTTTTTATTCCCATTTCTTAAATATAATATTAAAACCCATAGGCCTTGTAGTCATCATGTACCATGAAACTGAAACAAGAAGATGAAGTTGCAGCCTTGCACCATGCTGGGCTAGGGGCTGGCCAACGCATGGAGGTCAATAAAATAATCAAACTTGAAATTGAACTAGTCAATTTATTTTTTAATCAACAACCTATATATGAGAATCTTAATATTTTTTTTTTAATTTTAAATTATATGATAATGTAATTATTTTGAATGGCAAATAAAAAAGAAATGGTGGGAATATATAATTTTTTTAGATGGAAAGAGATAATTCTTTTTTTTAAAAATAAATTTAAATTTCATTAATTAATCGTTTGTGGTTACATATAAATTTCAATAGAAAAATACCTAATATATAATTAACTATCCTAACAATAACAAACTGATTCGCATATCACAAATATTCAACAGAACATCCAATTGTCAGATAATTGGTTTTGAAAAACTGCAACTATAATAGTTGAATAATGTGATAAATTACTGTCATTTTTGCGAGCATCTGAAATGTAACAGTGCACAAATATACTATCAGACTCATAACAAAAAAATCAACTTCAAACGAGGGAAGATATAACAAAATTTTCAATAAGAGAAGACAAAATAATATAATAAAATAAAATAAAATACAATCTAACACAAAATAATAAAATGAAAAAGTATCACCTTAGCAGCAATAAACACAAATTTACCCACAAACATATGGTAAAAACGAAGATGGGGAGGTGACGGCAAAAGCAAAGAGGTAGAGAGCGAGATCGAGCATAAGAGCGTCAAATGACGGTAGAGGAGGATGTGTAAATAGAGGACGAATGAGTGGAGCTGGTGGTGGATGTAGCAATAATAGTAAGGATTAGACTATTCATATCAAATTTAACAGAAGATATTGAAACCACCGCCAATCAAAATATTTAAAGGATAACTAGAGATAAAAGGAGAATGATAGACGATTAGGATTTTGAAAAGAAATAATTATTATTCATAAAAAAAAATTACATGGTTAACAGTACATAAAATATAAAATTTTACAAGTCATAAATCATATTATTAAATCTAACTCGAATGATGATAATCTTCATAAGTAGAAAGTGTTAGGAAATCTTAATTTAATTAATCTAATTTCCTCCAAATCACAATTATGCAATAATAACAAAAAAAAATAATGGAAGAATGATAACATAAGAAATTTACGTGGAAACTCCCCAAAGGAGAAAAAATCACGGTATTGTCAAAGACAATCAGAGAAAAATATTCACTATGTGAAAATTGTTACAACCACATATACTCACAATATTTTTCTGACACCTAAAAAATCTCAAATATATCCAAAAGAATTTTTCTCAAACTTTTTAAACTCTCTAAATATAAGGAATTTTTCTTCTTATTGTACTATATTTTTGTCTTCCTTTCAATGCCTTTTATAGGCATCCATCAACCAATTTGGTCCAAATTGATTGGCCCAATTGCCACCTAATTGTCATCAACCAATTTAGTTCAAATTAGTTGCCACCAACCAATTTAGTTCAAATTGGTTGCCACCAACCAATTTAGTCCAAATTGGTTGCCACCAACTAACTCTGGTTATCTTTGACAACACCGTGATTTTTTCTCATTTTGGGAGTTTCCACGTAAATTTCTTGTGTTATCATTCTTCCATTATTTCTTTTGTTATTCTTGCATAATTGTGATTTAGAGGAAATTGGATTAATTAAATTAAGATTTCCTAACAAGTGGTATCAGAGCTTCGGTTACGTGTACGTTAACTGTTTGTTTGTGTTGTGCAAGAAATATGTCAGGCATCAAAGTTAATATTGAGAAATTTGATGGGAGAATTAATTTTGGCTTGTGGCAATTGCAAGTCAATGATGTATTAATCCAATTTGGATTATACAAGGCATTAAAAGGGAAACCAGTCCTTGTTACTAGCAGAAAAAATTGCCAAAATGGTGGAGCTAGTTCGGCTAGTAACTCCAAATTTAAATACGCCACTAATAATGTCTTTCATGATATGGGAGATGATGAGCTATCTCTGTAAGGAGTTGTGTATGTCTTCATGGCATGTTGCTACCTACTAAGTTGCCATGAAAGAGGATGTGATTAGTAGCGGGTCCATAGGTTTGCACATGGGTATTGGCTAACGGTTATATAAGGTGTGTAGTGAAATTGTTGTCAATGGCTAATGAGCTTCCTGGAAAGTCAACATGGAAGTTGTACCTTAATTTATTAACAGGTTTTTCGACATGAGCCAAGATTAAATTCTTATAATTGGTTAATTAATTCTAAGTGGGTATGCTTTTACGGTGGAGTATGATAAATTCTTATAATTTAGAATTATAACTGTCGGTGTTAGACAGTGTTGTAGTAGCTGTATGTTTTATTTTTAATCATGGTGGAGATTATTAAGAATAAATAATTAAAAATAAAAGGAGTCAAAAATTGGTAGCAATTAGGCAACCATTTTGGACTAAATTGGTTGGTGGCAATTGGGCTAACCAATTTGGACCAAATTGGTTGATGGATGCCTATAAAAGGCATTGAGAAGAAGACAAAAATATAGTACAAGAAGAAGAAAAATTCATTATATTTAGAGAGTTTAAAAAGTTTAAGAAAAATTCTCTTGGGTGTATTTAAGATTTTTTGGGTGTGAGAAAAATATTGTGAGTATATGTGGTTGTAACAGTTTTCACATAGTGAATATTTTTCTCTGGTTGTTTTTGACAACACCGTGATTTTTTCTCATTTTGGAAATTTCTACGTAAATTTCTTGTGTTATCATTTTTTCATTATTTCTTTTGTTATTATTGCATAATTGTGATTTAGAAGAAATTGGATTAATTAAATTAAGATTTCTTAACAAAAAGATGATTATGTTGATAGAGCAATTGACTCGGCATTATAACGATAACCATGTTGTGCTCGGTGGGTATATCATGCCACTACTGAATTTATATGTCTTCAAACGAGTCTGGTCGCACAACTACAAATATTAAATTTACCATTCTCGTTGAAATCTTCATTATCAATGCTATATAGAAATAATAATAACTCCAAAATTGGAAAGCAAATACTTTTTACAAAAGAAGAACAAATTCCCGTAAGAAAGAATAAAAACACAAAAAAAAATAATATTAATAAATCTATAAAAAATATATTTGTATTTATTAAAACAAATAAAAACTATAAAAAAAATGAAACAAATCTTATTATCGCCAGTTTTTTTTTTTTTTTTTTTTAGCTAGCGGCAACTTAAAACAATTAAAGAAGGAAAATTTTGATAGAAAAAATGAGAGAGATGAAAGGAGTATATAATTAAAAAGTTATAGTACTATCTTTTAATTTTAGTGATGTTATTTATGTTTTTTAAAGTGGGAAAATTAAGGAATTAATTTCGATAAAAACAAACACTTAGCTTCCTAAATTCAGACAGCAGTTGATAAAATAAAATAATAAAAAAAGAAAAAGAAAAAGAAGGAAGAAGAAGAAAGAAAAAGGCTCTTAATTTGGTCATATAAGAGTTGCTGATCTTGAAGTCAACTGAGACGCCAATTAATCCTTAGATATTTTTGAATTTAGATGTTTATTTATCCTTGTCTCAAGCTTGAGTTGTTGAGTTGTGACGCGGAAACAACCATTTAACTAAATATTTTGATTTTAAGAACTAAATAGTTAGGAGTGGACCCGAGACAAAGAGTTCGGAAGGGTAAAAAAAAAAATTCAGTTATAATTTTTTTTTACCATATAATATTAACTAAAAATTTATATATTATATTTACTTTTTATAGTCAACTTTTTTTTTTTTTGGCCCAAGTTTATATTCAACTATTTTCGCCTTGGTAAAGGTGTTGTATAGATATAAAAGTAATATTAATATATGCAAACAATTAAAAAAAAATCAACAAATTTTTAGCGAAGATGAGAATTTTGATCCGTCCCATTGGATATCTGTTTAATCCGATTTTATTCGCTCTGTTATATATGAGTGGATAAAATACATTCCATTTATAAATGGGGTGGAGGTGAGTATTAGCATATCCGCCCTGAATCCACTATGTATACCCGTTTATATATATATATATATATATATATATATATTATTTAATACACATAAATACATATTAGATTTTTTAAAATTCATTTTTACATATGTTTATTGATATTATAATTATATTTTTTAAAGTAAAATATACATAATGACGCATATATATATATATATATATATATATATATTTTTATTATTAAAAAATAAATGAGTATCCGCGATCCATTCCGTCAAACCCGCCTTATATTCAACTTGTTGTCATCCCTATCTAGTATGCTTGGATGATGAGCACAAAGAGATCATCCTAGATACTCATTTTATTATTAATTTTCCTTGTAAATCTTTCTTAGATACATCAATAATGAAATTTAAAAATATATATATATAATTACATTGAAATTATCAAGGGAATAGAGGGATAGTTATGTAAATTGAGATGATGAGTAACAAACAGCAAAAATGGGATTGTCGTTTTGCCTGCTGTATAGTACAAGACAAAGCATCGGTACCATTGTGGAGACTGGAGAGAGGAGATGAGCTTTGATTTTGATTTTTGAATATAACTCTCACTGAAAGTCACAAGTCATAAAACGACACTGATACAAACGAACATCTCTGTGTTCTTCGTCTCCAGTTAGACTCCTTGTTTAGTATTTTTCACATACTAACATAATAAATGTTTTGACAATATCTTCGAGGTTGATTTAATATACTATTTTAGAAGAAAAAAAAAATACTAACATTTTAAAACAAAATTTTTTTTTTTTTTCTCTATCTTGAATACTTACACTTTTATTTTTTAATTTGGATCAACTGTCCAGTTATCAGCGTAATTTATTTTTCCGTTAATCACGTGGGCCAATTTGCCGAAAAAAACCCTAAAACACAACTATACAGAGGAAATTTACTTTGTGTTTCGAAACATCAATGTAAACATTATGTGGATGCTTTATATGCTGCCAAGTGGGAACAACATACAAGGGTGAATATTTTTATAATATTTTAAATTTTCAATTATATTAATTTTATTATTTATGGAATATTTTATTATTAAACTTAAATTTTATTTTATTTTTAGATATTTTAAAGTTATTATTATTATTATTATTATTAAGGACTGACACTTTCCAGAGAGTTTGCCTAGCGGACAGCATTGATTGGCCCATATGATAGCCAATCAATTGTTGTTTGTTGCTGGGAAGTAGAGAATCGAGAGAGAGAGAAAGGACTACAGCCCTCCGGTAATCTAAAAGCTACACGCGAAAAACTGGTGGAAAGCCCAAGAGCCCGTATGTGCTGTCTGATCACATTGCTGGCGAAAATCTTCTAGAGCTGATTCCAGCCAACTCCAACTGATGAGGACCAAAAATGATATTCAATAGGCATATGACACGCGTCCATAGGAGTTCCTACCCTTCCCTATAAAAGGTAAAAAGAAAAGATTATAACTCATTTTTTCTCTCTCTCCTCTCCAGACTCTTTCACTGACTTGAGTATCGGAGGCTCCCCCGGATGATCAACCCTCGGGAGCCATTGATCATCTTTTTCTTTGTTCACAGGTTCTACCCCCTAGCTGGGCCATCCATCAACAGTACCGAGTGATTTTATGACTCATCAAATGATGCCATCTGTGGTAACCGGCATAATAATATCGTGTTCCTAACTCAATATTCTCACTGGATTCAATATTTCTGGAAATTGTAACTTTTTTCGATCATCGATCAACAAATTTGAGTCTAAATCATCACCAAAAACAACCGCAAAAAAAAAAAACCGGCATAATTGAAAAGTCGAAGAGAGAGAAACGTGAGGGAGGAGAGAGAAACAGGAGGTGGTGGTATCAAACCACCCACCTCCGGCCATCCATTCATGACACCGCCAGCACCAATGGGAAGCCCAGCTGGCGGCGACTCCAGGGAAGGTGGAATCGGCGCAAACCACCGACAGAAGGCGGCGTAATCACCACCCAAAGTTTTTCGGCCATCGAAACTTTAAATCCATATTTCGGCCAACTCCAACATCGGTTTCAGATGATTTTGGTGTCCATGGATTCGTCTCAGCCCCAGTTTCATTTCGGTACCAACCATGCACCCGATCTGTCACCGGAGAAGGAGATTGGCAACTCCTCCACTGAAACTTTCCACGCCATTTATGGCCAAACGAAGAAGATTTACGGCTAGTGAAACACAGATCTGCAATCCTGGCATTAAAACGAGTCCAGTGGTATCTTCCATGACTCCAAACGACGTCGCCGGCGAGACTCCGATCACCGACTGGCCACGTGCCGGCGAGGCCCAAAAATCCAAAATTTTGTGTTTCGCCTGTACATCGCAAATTCAAAATTCGTTTGTCAAAATTTCATTTCGAACACGTGTTGAAATACCACAAATCAATTTATCAGACTGCGAAAAAATAGCTTATTCAGCTTCACAGTGCATTTTATGGATCCATAATTATTTCAATCAATCTTTGAAGCTGTCAACAACATTACAGATAAGTTTTCAATATTTCTTATACTTTAAATTTAATTTTGCAGTATTATTTGTTGAAATAAAATGCAAATAAATAAATAATGAAAACCCTCGATCAACGAGGCATCATTGACCTCTACTCGAGGCATATTTCATTAAAGACCTCTAAGCGATGCATATTATTGTTACTGTATAAATTCTGTATATGAAACAGGATTTCTCAAGCCCAGAAGCGAAGTCCAAAGGACGAAGCCCAAAGAGGTGAAGGTCGAAGACTAGAGACTAGAGACGAAGGTCAAGATCGAAGCCCAAAAGGTGAAGACCGAAGGTCGAAGACCAAAGCCCAAAGGGTGAAGTCTAAAGGGTGAATACCAGAGATGAAGGTTGAAGGTCGAAAACCATAGACGAAGGTCGAAGACCAGAGACGAAGGTCGAAGACCAGAGACGAAGGTCGAAGGTCAAAAACTAGAGTTGAAGGTCGAAGATCAAAGCCAAAGGATGAAGTCAAAAGGGCGAAGACCAGAGACGAAGGTCGAATGTTGAAGACTAGAGACGAAGGTCAAAGGTCGAATACCATAGCCCGAAGGGTGAAGTCCAAAGGGCGAAAACCCAAGGGTGAAGACCAAAGTGCGAAATCCAGAGGTCGAAGAGGTGAAGCCCAAAGGGTGAAGGCTGAAGGCGAATTGCCTAATCCAGATATATTTATATTTTTCATGTTTTAATTTAAATTTCGCAATATTAATTGCTTAAATAAAATGCAAATATATGCATATTTTTGCATGAGTAAATTATCTGCTATGATCATGCAGCATAAAATGTTATGCCATATTTAAGAATGACATGCATGCCTAATTGTGCATCAAAATGCCATTTTACATGCAATTTATTGCTTAAAAATCGAGATTTACATCGAAAGCAAATTAATCTCCTAAAATAGATTCTAAGTGAATCTATTATTTTTGCGGGGGAGTAAGAATCCCTCAAAGTGCACAAAATCATTGTGCATGATTCAATCGAAATTCATTACTTAAATGAATTAATTTCAGCTCACAGCATGCTCTATTAGCAAAAAATGCTACTAAAGTTCTCTTTATTGAGCAAAAAATAATTAAAGTCTACTTGGACTTTACATGAATTCATGGTATACATGAATATTTTTCTAAAAATATTGCCATATAGCCATAATGAACATCTTGCATGAATTTGTGTTTCATAAATCACAATTTTATCTATAAATATGCTTATATAATCCTTGTTTGTGACAAGAAAAATTGCAGAATTTGTCATCCAATACGAATAACAGTGTTCGATTTGGCAAAAAAGCATAAAACATAACAATGCTCAACTCAACAAAAAAATATCAGATTATTCAAACCAGTTTACAAGCTGAGTACAATAAAGAAGTCATTGGGATAAACTTAAAAAAGGAAAGTAAAGGCAACAGACCAATTATGACGAGTACTCCAGGCCAAATCCCAACCAGCGAAGCTCTCCACAATAGAGAAGAAAAGTCCAAAAAGTAACCTATTGGGACTAATTTAAAAGACCAACGAGGCCCCCTATGATAAAGGGAAAATGCCAAACCGAGTCTAAGTGAAAGTCCAATAGGAAAAGTCATGATAAATCAAGGTGAAAGCCCTCATAAATCAAGGTAGAAGCCCTGATAAATCAAGGCAGAAGCCCTGGTGAATCAAGGCGAAAGCCCTGGTGAATCAAGGCGAAAGTCCTGGTGAATCCAGGCGAAAATCCTATTGAATCCAAGCGAATAGACCTAGTGAACTCTAGGCAAGAGATCAAATTCAGATACAAAACTTGATAAAGTGAAGATGAAGAGCCAAAGAAACTCATACTTTGTCAAAAAAGCTACAAAGGGAAAAAGTTCCCTTTCGTGGGGGAGAAGAGAAATAACTCACAAAAGCAACTCTCAAGCTCTCCATAAAAGCTACTTAACTATATAACAGTTTGACAGAAAAATAAACAAGACAAAGTGCTCAAAAACTACGCAAGGCATGCAAACAAACGAAGCTGTCTGAAGACAAGTCATTTCATTTTAGCAAATAATATTATATTTGTATAAATTGTACAATCATTTAAATGTACTTGTAAAAGAAAATCCTATATTTTATAAAAGATTATAAAAAAAAAAAGTGAAAAGAAAATAAAAGAAATCACTTAAGTCCTATTGAGACTAGCTCAAAAGATGAATGTCCAGGCGAAAAGCCAGATATGACGAGTAGTCCAGGCGAAAGTCTAATAGGTAAAAGACCTTGTCAAAATAAGGCACCAAAGACCTAACGAACGTTAGGCATATTATTATCATAGAAGACCTCTAAGAAGGCATATATTTCTGAAGACCTCGCGGTGAGGTGGATTTATAAAGTTCTCGAGAAGTCGAGACGAATTATTATCCAAGTCCTCATCTGGAGAGGCAGATATATAAAGACCTCCTGATGAGGTGAATTTCTTTAAGTCATCGATAAAATCGAGGCCAATTATTATTAAAGTCCTCCATCAATGTGGCAGGTTTTCTTGAAGTCCTCTTTTAATGAGGCTGGACTTCTAAAGTCCTCGAGAAGTTGAGGCACATTATATAAAGACCTCGAGAATTTGAGGTAGATAAGTCCTCGAGAAATCGAGGCAAATTATTATTAAAATCCTCCATCAATGAGGTAGGTTTTCTTGAAGTTCTCTATTGATGAGGTTGGACTTCTAAAGTCCTCGAGAAGTCGAGGCACATTATATGAAGACCTTGAGAATTCGAGGCAGATAAGTCCTCGAGAAGCCGAGGTAATTTATTATTAAAGTCCACGAGAAGTCGAGGCAAATATATGAAGGCCTTTAAGGAGGTGAATTTTTAAAGTCCTCGAGAGGACGAAGCATATTATTATATAAGACCTCGAAAAGTAGAGGCAAATTATTATCTAAGTCTTCCATCAACGAGGTAGGTTTTCTTGAAGTCCTCTATTGATGAGGCTGGATTTCTTTGAAGACCTTGACAGTCTAGGCACATAAGTCCTCGGAAGATGAGGCAAATTATCTCTAAAGTCCATAAGAAGTCGAGGCACTTGATATAAGTCCTCCTGGCGAGTCGGATTTCTCAGTCTTCGATAGTCGAGGCAGATTATCATATAAGTCCTCGTTTAGGGAGGCAAATTATATGAAGACCTCAATCAGCGAGCTGGATTTCTAAATCCTCGATTGATGAGGCATAACATTATTTAAGACCTAAGTCCTCGATCAGTGAGGCATCTTATCTAAAGTCCACCGTAAGTGAGGCATGGATTTCTAAGACCTTGAAAAATAAGGCAAATTATTTGAGTCCTGCATTGACATGGCGAAATGGATCTATAAGTCCTCCCAAGAACGAGACAAGATATCTAAGTCCTCCTATGAGTGAAGCACCTTATTATTTGAAGACCTCCATCAGGGAGTGGGGGGCTTCACATATTATCAAAGTCCTCCCACGAGCGAGGCAAATTATCTAAGCCCTATACGCGAGGTAGGTTTTCTAAAGTCCTCTAAGTGAGGTAAATTATTGAAAGCCCTCTATGGATGAGGCATATATTATTATTACAGTATTCGATTGATGAAGCAATCTATCTGACGACCTTCTTTGAAAAAGTGAAGCTTTAAAGTCTTTGGCTGACAAAACAGTTCATCCGAAGAACTCCTTCGGTGAGTTCGTCCGAAGATCTCATACGAAGCGAGATTTATCTGAAGACCTCCTTCGACGAGGCAAATTATATAAAACCCTTTAAGTAAGGTAGGCTTTTAAGCCTTTGGTTGCGAAACAGTTCATCTGAAGAAAAACCGAGCCTTAAGAGAATTTGGGTGTTGGACCATTAAGAATACAAATCTCTCAAAAAATCTAATGAGCTTTACCTCCCGAAGAGCTTCACTTCACTACCATCTTTCCGTGGACTCCGAAGAACTCCTTCGGTGAAAGAAATCTTTGAAATCCTCAATTGACAAAATAGGATTTCCCGAAGCCCTCATATGATGAGGCACATTATTACATAAGTCCTCTATGAGCGAGGCTGGTTTTCTCTAAGTCCTCGATCAGAGAGGCAAGTTATCAGATGAAGACCTCGATAAGCGAGGTGAATTTCTAAATCCTCCGTGAGCTAGGTAGGGTTTATCCAAAGTCCTCCCAGAGAGGAAAAATAGCCTTTTGAGATTAGCTTAAAAGACCAATGAGGCAACTCCTTACAGGAAAGGGAAAAGGCCAAACTGAGTCCAGGCGAAAGTCCAAAAGGCACTAAAGACCTAGTTCGGCTAGGCAAAAGCTCTCTATCAATGAGGCAGATTATATAAGTCCTCGGTCAACGAGGCATATTATTTAAAGTCCTCAGTCAGCGAGGCAGTTCATTCGAAGACCTCGATGAAAGAGGAGGTTTTCTGAAGTCCTCGGTCAGCGGGACATATTAGAAGATTTCTTAAGTCCTTAATGAGTGAGGCAAGATCTATCTAAAGTAATCTATTGACGAGGCATCAAAGACCTCGATTAACGAGGTGGATTTCTAAAGCCCTCGGTTAGCGAGGCAGATTATCTGAAGAGAATTTACAAAAACCTCTACAGATGGGGCAAAATACACAAGTCTTCAATCAACAAGACAAACTATCTGAAAACCTCTATCAGGTAGTGAGGGGCTTCGCCAATTATTTAATGCCCAATCAGGCGAAGACCTCTAATGGCAAAGTCTATCAGGCGGAGACATTGGATAGCGAAGCTCTAAAGCCTCCAGCGAAACTCTAAAAGTCTTTGGCAGATGAACTAGCTTATTTGAAGATCTTTGTCAACAAGTTGATGATGAAATTTATCTGTAGATACCCTTCAACGAAGCGAAGCTTTAAAGTTCTCGATCAGCGAAGCAACATGTATTGTTATCTTTATTTGAGCCTTCGACTGACAAAGCATTTCATCTAAAGACCTGCCTTTGGCTAACGAAGCAATCTGTCTATAGACCTCTCAGTTAGGCATGTCATTTACTAAGACCTTCCTCAAGAAGGCATATTATATGAAGAATGGGAGACTTGAAGACTTGAAGTTATATGGAATCTATAAGTCCACATATCGTGGCATCGAAGACCATAAGACCATAAGACCATATTTTGATGTGGCGATCATACAGTTTGCATCTCTGTTCATGACATCGAGATGCCTTCAGACCGAGCTCCTAAGCTCGTCTTATCATTCAGGCACCCAGCTGCCTTCAGACCGAGCTTCTTAGCTCGCCCTATCATTTAGGCACATTGTTGCCTCCAGATCGAGATTTTCAGCTCGCCATCTTCATTTAAGCATTTAGCAGCCTTCATGTCAAAACTACCAGATGCAGTCAAATTGACAATTTTATCCACAATACAGATGAATCATGAGCAACTAACTACTCTCTTAGCCTTCTCTTCGATACACTAGATCAGACTAGGGATTGGGGGCTGATGAAGACCAAAAATGACCTCAAATAGGCATAGGACACTCGTCCATAGGGATCCCTACCATTCCCTATAAAAGGTAATAGAAAGGTAAAGAGAAAAGATCCTAACTCATTTTTTCTCTTTCTCCTCTCCAAACTCTTTCACTGACTTGGGCATCGGAGGCTCCCCCGGGGGTCAACCCCCAAGAGTCATTGATCCTCTTTTTCTCTGTTCACAGGTCTTACCCCCTAGCCGAGCCCTCCATCAACAGTACCGAGTGATTTTATGACTCATCACCAACCTTCATTCATGGCGAGATTAGTACCGTTGAACTCCTCTCTTCCTAAACTTTCAATTGACACCTCAATCACCCCCATTGGACTAACTTGAATCGGATCGGAATTTGGCGATTATTGCAGCTACCGAAGCAGGATTTCGATAATCTCCAGCAAATGAGGGAGAGTGAGTGGTATTTCTGGATTCTCCACTCCAAAACTAATCCATTGACACCCCTTTCATCACCAACCGTCACTGTTGACGATTTTTCAATGGTTCTTCGGCTACCGACTGGTAAATATCACCTAATTGTTTTAGAATTTAATTTAGACATGTAGCATTACTAAATTATTAATTGTTGTGTATAAATGAATTTTGGGATAATTGTTGATGATTAACTGAGTCATTTGATAATTTATTTGTATTTATGTAATCATTGAAATTTTTTATGAAATTATGTATCGCGAGTGTTGTATTTTGAGGCGGATAGATTGATATAGTATTATTGTTATATGGAGGCCCGGATGGGACATTTAGCATTACAAATTGGCTAACGTGACTATTAGTAAAATAAACTTCGTCACTAGATCCAGTTGATTTAAATTAAAAAATAAAAATGTTTAATTGTACCACTAAAAATAGAAAGGATTTAATAGAGTAATTAGTAAAAGTTCAATTTTTTTTTTTAATCTTTTCCCTTAAAATTCAATTATATATATATATAATTTTAATTGAAATTTGAACTCAAAATCTTTCAAAAGTTTAAAGGCACTCCACTGTAACTAAAATTTTAAATTGATACTCTTGTTATTTTAATAAACAAAAATGTGACATTTAATTTGGATATATAAAGGTGATCATGACAATACAACCAAAAACTATAATGTAACATTTAATTTGGATATATAAAGGTGATCTTGACAATACAACCAAAAACTATGTAAAATAAAGTGAGAAAATAATAATAAATAAAAACAGGAAGTACTCTTAAAACTCTCGTCTCTAGCCCATTTTTAAGTTTTCAGTGATGGCCTAGACGTTTGTAATGTCAATGAAGCAGATGGCCTAGTACTCTTAAATCTCGTTTCGTCTTTTTGAAATGCCGTTAACTCTGTTAATTGTTAAACATTACTCTTTAAAGGCCTCATTAGTCATATTGCCAATTCCATAAGAATCTAAAAAAGGGGCTAAACCACATGTTTAATCCAAATTTAAATTTATTTAAAATTTTTAAGAGTACGTTTAGTAGATCGCAATACAATATAATACAATCAAATATATTCTAATATAATATTTACATTAAAAATATATTTAATTACATTATATTACATTGCATTACACCCTATTAAATTAGCCTAAAGATAATCAATTTAAGCCGAATCATGCCAAATTTAGTATTTTAAAGTGTTCTTTTGAGTCAAGTTCAAGCACAATAAGTAAAATTACATTAAACTCAAGTCAAGCTTTCTCAACTTAGTTCCATCACACACCCCTAGGAAGAAACCACCTAAGAACTTTGATTCTGTGTCCTTTATGAAACATTGGAGCCGCAAATGCAGGAAGAACAGAGACGGAGAGATTACAAATTCAATGAGGATGTAAACAAATTTTTAACACATTTATTCACAGAAGTTCAATAAATTACAGAACTTATCCAAAATTTCAAGTAACTATAGAACTAAACTGCACCAAGAATGGTAGGTATGAACAACGTGGGAAGTCCATCAATTTCAATTAAACTTTTCTGGCCCTTCCCAAAGCAATGAAGGCATGTACAGGTGGATGGTATTGGTAACAGAAACCTTGTTGAATGCGAGCTAAAAAAACATAACCTCCACAACTTACCAACATTGGCTGCATTTGGTAGTCTGTAAGTAGTGTCTTGACGTGCATCGGAGAAAAGTAGGTACGATTTCATCTGCCAAACAAGTATAACCATTGTGAGACGATTATGTTGATTATAACTATAACAGGTAAAAAAGCAAGCTGATAAGAAGGATTCAATCCTGCCTAGGGAAGATAGGGTAAAGAACTAAGTTAATAAGAACCTGGAAAATTGTTGATGACTAACTATTAATAGTATCAACGTTATTTAGTTTTTGACCAATTTTTTTACTAAAAATTTGTTTAAAAAATTAAACCGATAATACATTTAAAAATCAATGGCAAATAAGGCATCAGCTGAGTCCATAAAAATACTCTACTTTCATTCTATCATATAAAAAAGTTTTCAGTGCTTACTGTAGGAACTACAACTGCAAATTAATCTTTTCCGACCACTTGAAAATATCAGAGTAAACTTGGTCTCCTCCCAAGTCCTCTCCTGTAGCTCCTGCTGCTATCCTTATGATGTCCTCTATTAATGCAAAATTCCCCATTATATCAACATGAGCACCACTTTGGGTGCCTCGGCCCTCCAGAAGATTAGCTGGGGGGGCATGATTATATTCCCTTATGTAAGCACGAATACCAGAAGGATTGAATCTGGTTTTCCCTCGCCAACCCTTGGCACACATAAAGCCTGCACTCAAAACAGGGACTGTCTCGTCTCCGTCAACTGAAAGAACTCCATCTTTTAGGCAAGAGTTCTCACTTCCACCAGTTGCTGAGGAATCTATCTGAAAGGGAATTGAGCATTCAGCAGCAGGAGTTAGCTTGTAAACATATGCTCTTTCAGTGGGTATTCCAACTCCATACATAGAGTATATCTCCATCTCAGGAGCATTTGGTAATCTGCAGAGGCAATAAATAAGATTAAGCAGTGCCTTAAATTTGATCAAGTTAGCAGTGCAGGAACTAAAGAATAAGCTTATGAATCTTAGCAGTAATCAGCCAAAAGCAAAAATGAAATAAAATTGCTCATTACTACAACAATAATTATAAAAAGAATTAAGAAAAAACTTATGATTATCAACCCAAGTGAAACATATATGGAAGAGAATTTCGAAATGTAGGATTTAACACAGTTCCAAATTTGTACATTTTGATTTTGATAATCTAATTGTTCTAAGGGGAATCATACATAAGTGAACCAAAAGCATTTGTCGATGGCAGAACATTTTCATGAATTTGCTTTACAAAACTTATACAAATGCAGAAAAATCAAATTAATTTCATTTCTCACAAATAAAGTAATAAAGTGAATAGTGAAAGTTCACACCTTGTTTCCAAGGGGTTCGACCAATATTTGTAGTGTCCGTATTTTGGATCATCCAAATTGTCTGCAATCCCATATGAAAAATGAGCACTTCCACGTGCCATAAGCTTGGGAGCAACAAAATGAAGCAGATCCAAAGTTGATCCAGCTGTGTAAACTTTGTAATCTGCAACAGCTTTGATACCCCCTATACCCATTTCTTGGTACTCTGTCCAAATGTCACAGCTGTTTGCAGGGTTATTAACCTTAACAGCATTCTGCAAATCAATTACATTAGAAACATAAAACACCATCCCAATTCACAATCAATAATGTTAAGGTGCGGTATAAGCAACTGTTAGCATCTCAGGAACAAATAAGCTAAATCTTACTGATCATTATGAAAATGTAGTATAGCATTAAGAGAAGGTGAAAGAAATTTTAGTTTTCACATGAACTGATTAGTACAATGAGAAAATGAAACTCCTGATAACGCAATAGGACAACGGTTGACTTCTCCAATTAATGAATGTAAATTCTAGAAAATAAAAAATGATTGACCATACATGGTCAGATTTCATGCATGAGATCAGAAGGTTCAAAATTTAATACTCTATATGTCTAGAAGATATTGAAACGCAGAAGCAATGTTATCATCAACATTAATTTCATCACCAGTAGGTTGACTGAAATCCAATTCTTGTTCATGCTTGTGTGTGTGTGTGAGAGAGAGAGAGAGAGAAGGAAGGGAGGAAAGTAAGGTATTTATTTTCATTCAATAGGGATCTTAAGATTAACTGAACACGAAGTATTACCCTGAAATCCATCCTCTCAATTTTGGAGGAATGAAGCTCAGCCACATCTTTCCCAAATGATATAATTCTTCCATAGTTCACACCTTCTGTGAAACTTGAAGTCCCTTTCCCATTTTGACCTGTGGTATGGGTATTATTGTTCTTCGGTTTCTTTGAACCACAGTTGTATACTCCTTCAGGTGACCAATCGAGGCCACCCCAAATAGTATCCCCACCTTTTGGTATCATAGACATGGTTGAATCCCATGTTCGAGTCATCCGCATTAAATGTTGCAAAGTTTGGAGACCAAAGACATCCTTATCCAAAAAACCTGGTGCGAAAGCCCTGTAAAATGATTTGTATTTCATCAAAACCCAAAAGTAAAGCAGGCCAACTAGGGTGAGAAATTAATTTGGTTCACTAAGATTGTGAGATTAAATAACAAATTTGAAAGATATAACTGTCTAAATACCTCTTGTTGCAAAAAAAATCAGAATTGGAATTAAAAAATGTGGTGGAAAGATAAATTTGTGGCAACATAAAATTAAATCTTTATTTGTAATTTGATTTAGTAGTTAAAACAAAAAACCTGGCAGCAGCGATATCCCTGGCTTCATTAGAGAAAAGTCCTGAGACTGCTTTTGGCACACCTAAAAAGGGTCCACCAATATTCATCACTGCCTTTATATGCTTAGCGCACCAATCTGTTCCACCCCCACCACCCATTGGAGAAGGTGCCTCAACCCATTTCATGAAATGCAGAAAGTACACAACACCCATTGAATGCGGAATAACAACCACCTTTCTCCCACCATTAGTAGCCACCATGAGTTCTATATTACTTTTTATCCTGCTTAGTTTTTGGTCCCTAACCTGATCAAATCAATTAGAAACAATTTAATGAGCTAATTGAGAAAGCAATACATATCAAAGGAAAAAGAAATGTAAAATACTGCAGAAAGTACCAAGAGACAGTATGCAAACTATGACTTGGAAACTCCAAAAGCAAGCAGGTGACACAAAAAAGCAAATCTATGACTTGAAAAACCAGACCTCAGTGTTCTGAAATGATATTCTCCAATCATATGCAGCCATATACATGGTCTTCTCCTCATATCCAATGCGAGCCAAATTAGCAATTAAAACAGCCCAGACAAAATAACCAGCTGCAAAATAATCAGCTGCCACAAGTCCAGATACCGGCCTGACCCTTATGCCAGAAGGGTCCAGTCCAGTTTCATTGTCCAGTGACATATGCTCAACCCAGCATAATGGTCTGCATGAAAATATGGAGAAACAAGAGGGGAAGAAACAAACTTCAAAGAGTCAATTACACCAACATTCTTTATCCCATCAGAGTAAACAGTAACAAAGCAGATGCACCCACCAAAAATTTCTTAGTATTCTAATGGAAACTAGTATAATGGCAGCAATTCTACTCAATAGATTTTACACAATTCTAAAAGTCTAAAACCAGTTACTTGTAAGATGACTGCCGTTATTATAATTCAAACAAGCTTTCCTTAATCTTTATCAATTCAAAGCAAAAGTAGTAACGTTTAAGCAACCTCACTCACCTACAAGTTTCCTTCTGAGCAACGTACACAAAAAGAAAAAACGAATAACAGAAAGCATTCACATAACATAATTGCATCGTTAAAGCTATGACTAGCATAAAATTAAGAAACATAACTATAATAAAGAGAAAAAGTAGTATTTTTTTTTTAAGAAAAAAGAAAAATACCTTTTGTACACTTCTCCAAATGTGCCACCCCAGAGTCGCTTTCTAAACAATCCTTCAGCACACTGATGTCCTTCCCACAATTCAAGCCCACCGGTAACAATTCCAGGCACAAAAACCACCGGATGCTTCACCGTCAGCCCTTCCTTTTTCAATTTCACGCCAGGCGGGTCCGGCAACGGCCCCGTGATAGCCTCCGTCACATACTGAGGGAAAGAGGCAGGCATTGTATTATATAAGAAAAGCAAAAACCACCAAATCGAGCATATACAACCAATGAACCAACAACAGCTGTCTGCGCACGTCCATTTCTTTATCCTCCTCTGACCTCCGTTTTGCCTTCTCTTTGGCTTCTTCTCGTCATTCTCCTTCTCCTTCTTCTCGTCGTTGTCATTCTCAATCTCAGAGAAATCTGAAGAATTCTGAACTTTTGACCTCCGTCTCAAAATCGACATCGTTTTGACGAACTTGCCGTTGCCAACAAAACAAAGAGAAATGAATTAATAGAAACTGAGCTGGTTTAACTTCGAGCAGAGTAGCCAGTCAAACCCTAACCCTAATTTTGCTCCGAACATGTAAATATAATTTAATTACGAAATCCCCAATCGCGAAACGACGGAGGAGACCGGAGAACGCGAAACCAGCCGGTGAGAAACGACGTGCATTTCAACCACGTGATTGGGCAGTTCACGGTGAGCTTTGGAGTTAACTGGAGGCTGAAGTTTCAAGATCTCCTACTGGCGTGTAGACCCCGCTCTGAGAAAAATTACACGTGGCGATACTAAGAACATTCTAGGTGGAGCGGCGTTGAAAAGTAAACGGTGATCGCACGGATGAGATGTGATCGAACGGTGGAGAAGTTTGGTTGGCAGTGGGCGAGAACTTTATAGTCTTTCCTACTAGTGGTAGATGGGGAAATTGTAAAGAAGAAGAGTCTTTTTTGTTTTTTTTGCCAAAGAAGGAGAGTCGTTTAAGTTCTGGCACTGAAGCAGTATTGATAGACGTGACCGGTTTAATCAAATGTTGATTTTAGTTTGAAATGAATGATTTTAGTTTAATAAAACGTTCAAATTAAAATTATAATTGATTATTATGATTGTAGTTTCGATTTAAAATCGATCGATTTTAGTTTGAAATCAGTTTTTTTTTTTTTTTTATTATGATCTAAAACTAGTTTTAAATCGATTTCTTTATTATATTAATTTTAATTAAATAATGAATATAAAATAATGGAATAATTTAAAATAAAATTTTAATTAAACAAATGCTTGCATTTAATTCGTACATTAATTAAGTTACTTATATATTCTCTTAAAATTAAGAGAGATCAAAACTAATATAATTTTATTACATTATTTTTATTTTTTATAAATATTAGTTTACCTTATTTCAATCAATTAAAGCTAATAGAAGACATATGTAAGGCTAATAAAAACGTTTTCTAAATGCATGATCAGTTTAATTGAACTGTCGATTTCGGTTTGAAACCGACGATTTTGGTTTTGGTTTCGATTTTTAATAGAAACCGAAATCAAAATCAAAACCAAATTTCTCATGATTTCGGTTACAAACCAAAACTAAAACCAAAAAATGATTTCGATTTTGATTTTATTTAGCCGATTTCAGTCCGATTTAATAGTTTCGGTATGATTTTGGTCACCCCTAAGTATTGATATAAATTTATAGTCTTAATAATTAATAAAAAAGCATATTTTTGTACATATGGCTATGACTTGTCAATGTCATTGCATATCTTGTAGTTTTTTTTTTTTTTCATTTTTTAATATTGAAAAAAAAAATAAAGAAAATTTTATAATTTTATAAATGAAAAATATATAATATTATGTTAAATTTATTTTCACTTTATCATGGGTAAATCTTTCATACTAAATTACTTATACAATTATGGTAAATGAGCTAATTAGGTGTGGTCTGATTGATTTTCTTATCTCTTAAATAGTGTGAGAAGTTGAATGTTTCAAGTTCGAATCTTTCAAATCACAAAAAATTATTATTAATTTGATAATAAATATTAAAATGGAGGGTTATTCCTATTATGAAGCATACAATGTTATTTCAATATAAATTATTGATACGTAAAAAATAAAATAAAAATATATTTTTTATGGTCTATGAAAAGAGCCTATATGACTTTATTTTAAAATTATGATTGCTTCAAATAATGTAATGCTTAACTTGAGTAATCACAAACCAAATTGTGAATTTTTTATTTAAATATTTATATAATGTTAAATATATTTTATAATATATGTGATGTATGAATAACAATGTATGATATTTTATGTTTTTACCCTAATTATAACTAGGAAAATTATAATTTAAGCTTGAATTAAAAAAAAAATCACTTAATTTTACTTGAGGTTTAATTATTTAATATTATTAAACAAGTTTATAACAAGTTTTTATGGTAATCAAGTTGAGCTTATAATTCCCTTTATAAAAAAATCGAGCTTATAATTATTTTGAGTATTTCATTAAGTTAAATTCGAATATCAAAAAAATTAAATTAAATTGAGTTTAAAATTCTCAATAACAAGAATTTGAATATACAATACATTGTAATCCTTGCTATAGCTTGTAAACAAAAATGGAGTCATTATTAACAACACCACAACAATACTTATTTAGTAGGGTGTGCATCAGTCGGTTTAGTTTTCAAATCAAATCGAATAAATTAAAATTTTAAAAAATATAAAACCGAATAATTCAGTTTGATTTTGATTCATCGGTTCTGTTTTACATGGGTTTATAAAAGTTGAATGGTCTATAAAACATCCATTGAAACTAAATAGTTATAACAAAACTATTCCACATATTAAGAAAGAGATTGCAAATTTGGATCAATAGCCGTTTTTCAATTGTTATCGATCTGATTAATTTATTATTGGGAGCCTCTTAATTTTCTTTGTTTTTATTTATTCATGAGATGTGATAAATGACAAAATATACCGAACTGAATTAGGACTATAATGGGCTAGGTCTAGTTGTCTAATCTACTTAAAATCCCAATATCGAAAGAACAAAGTCAAACTAACATGCAAATAGCCATCCAAATCTGACGCGAACTAGAAGTCCTTGTCCGACACATTCAAGGACATATCATCCGTTTCCGATCCATACAAGGACTCACAACTTATAAATACCCCAAAGATCAACTTTCAAAGGTATGAGCAACAAAAGTCTAAAAAACTATCTATTTACATTCTCTCTTAAACCATTACTGACTTAAGCATCGGAGGCTCTCCCGGGGGTCAACCCCTAGGAGCCATTGACCTGCTTTTTTCTTTGACCTCAGGTTATACTCCTTCGAGGAGTCCTCTATCAACAGTATTGGATGAAATTAGACTCATCAAATTGGCGCCGTCTGTGGGGAACGGCACAGAATTCGTGTCCCTACCTTCCTTTTAAGCTGGAAAAAATTATTCTGGTCATCAACAATTTTTCAGATCAAATTTGAGCCTAGTGACAACAATGATTCTGATGAAGAGGACACAGATTCTTGCATTTGTACCATAATGTAGATATTTCAGTACAACAATTTGTAGATATCTGTGGGATAAAGCATTGTCTACGATCATGAATTTGATAATTAGAATTGAATGGGCCTGTTTCAACTTCTAGTTGCAAGAACCAAAGGTCTTAAGGCTGAGAAGGCAATCTGTCATGCTTTTTAATAATTTGCACTGAAGTTTTTCATAAATTTGTGGCAAGTTTTATCCCAATTAAGTGGCTTTTAGTTATATGGATCTCATCCCGGATCGAAGCAGACGGTAATAATCATCTTAGAGCTTATATGATATATTTAATATGTTGAGTAAAGATGAAATTTTTTTTGGCATTGCCACCCATGTTGATATGTGAGAGATGGACACTTGAGATTACTCTTCAATGATAGTTTGCTAAAGTTGCAATTACTTCAAACTCTGATAATTTTATGTTGGTAGCTTTCTGACTTATTCAATGTATGAGGAGCTCTTTTCAAAAAAAAAAAAAAAATCAGAAGGAAAATTCTTACTCCAAGTTGATTGCCATATTCAAGTGGTGTTATAATTGAACAATAAGAGAGGTTACATTGAAGCTACTTTCTCAATTCGCAAAATATTTTGATGGATCTAAAATTATTTCGAGCAATTTATGAGGCTGATCACATCATTCAAGATAAGTTCTCAATATTTCTTATACTTTAAATTTAAATTCGCAAAATTAAATTGCTTAAATAAAATGCAAATATATGCATATTTTAGCATGAATAAATTATCTGCTATAATCATGCATCATAAAATGCTATGTCATATTTGAGAATGACATACATGATTAATTTTGCATATCAAATGTCATTTTACATACAATTTATTACTTAAAAGTCGATATTTATATCGAAAGCATATTATTTTCCTAAAATAAATTCAAATTGAATCTATTATTTTTGCAGGGGGTAAGAGTCTCTCAAAGTGCATAAAATTATTTTCATATGCAAATTACAGTACATGATTCAATAAAAATTAATTACTTAAATGAATTAATTTGAGTTTACAGTATGTCATATATGTAAAAATATTGCTAAATTACTCTTTTATTGCAATATTGAGCATAAAATTATTACAGTCTACTCAGACTTCGCATGACATATATATTTTTCTGAAAGTATTGTTATATCCAAAACGAGCATCTTATACTTAACCTTTAAACATGCTTGTATAGTTTCTGTTTGTGGCGGAAAAAATTACAAAAATTGTCATCTGGCATGAATAACAGTGTTCGATTTGGCAAAAAGCATCAAAAATAATAATATTCGACTCAGCAAAAAGCATCAAGTTATCTAGATCATTTTTCAAGATGCATGCAACAAAAAGCTCTATACAGAAAGACAAAAGATTTAGGAAAGGCTAGGCGAAAGACCACGAGGCAAAAAGACCTAGGAAATGCTAGGCGAAAGTCCACGAGGCAACTCTCTATTGAGAGAGTGAAAGACCTAGGAAAGGCTAAGCGAAAAACCGCGAGGCACAAAGACCGAGGAAAGGCTAGGCCAAAGACCGCAAGGCAAAAAGACCTAGGAAAAGCTAGGTGAAAGATCGCGAGGCAAAAAGACCTAGGAAAAGCTAGGCGAAAGTCCGCGAGGCAACTATCTGTTGAGAGAGTAAAAGACCTAGGAAAAACTAGGCGAAAGACCGCGAGACAACTCTCTGTTGAGAAATGAGGCATATTTCATTAAAGACCTCTAAGCAAAACATATTATTATTATCTAAAGTTCTATACTTGAAACATGATTTCTCAAAGCCTTCGAGAGATGAGGTAGAATTTTTGAAGACCTCGATTGACGAGGCAGTTTTCAAAAGTCATCGGTCAGCGAGGCAGAACATTTGAAAGACCTCGATTGACGAGGTTGTTGTGCTAAATCTGCAAGTGTACAGATCGTGGGCAAGTAATAGTGTATGAATAGAGTGTCGATCCCACAGGGAAGGTGTTGACAATTACCAAAAAATATGATTACTCTATTATTTAGAAAATTAATTCAGTTGTGAAG
>CATKHJ011187097.1:0-13156 GCA_949750685.1 Vernicia montana | reverse complement strand
TATATATATATATATATATATATATACGTGAACAATGTGAATACGTGACAAATTTTTTTTTTTTTTTTTAATTTATGTAAAGAATATATAGGTGAACAATATATATATATATATATATATATATATATATATATAAATTGTGCTGACTTATTTGAATAGTATTTGCCTAATTGATTGGTTTCATTAAGCAATATAGTATATTTAAAATATATTTCATAATAAAAAAAAAACGTGACCATGTATATATATAAAAAAAAATACCCGTTAGCGATCTTTTAAAGGATAGCTTAAAAAAAATGGTAGAACGAATTCGTGCTGATAACGTGTTGTAAATCGGCTTATTAGCTCAGTATATCAAAAACAATAAGAAGAGATATAAAGCAATAAAGTAAAGAAAGAGAGAGATAAAATATGTAGAGAGTAAAAGGGGCTCCAAACTCTTATTATTAGATTAACTCTAACTTCTCTTATATAGAGGAATAGTTAGGGTTTAGTGTATACAACATTACTGAAATAACCCTATACTATAATTTCTCTAAAATATATACTCAGGGATATTTAAGTAATATCAACATATAATAATTATTTATAACAAAAATGAAATTAATTACTTTATTTTTCAAATTTCAGATTTTCAATTTATATAAAAATACAAAACTATTATTAAATATTATAAATTTTCGGTATTTAAAGAATAATCCAAATAAAAATTAGGGAGAAACTATTCCTTAAAAAAAAAAAAAAGGGTGAAACTACTGTGTAAAATGTCAAAATTCTGTATGGATACAGAATTACTTTCTACCATCAGATATATATCATTTAACAACCGTCCATATGATTGAAATATAATTAGACTACTTGTTACTTGTCAAACAGTATATTAATATAGTATTACTTATTATTTATCATTTTTTTTATTTTATACATAAAACTAATTTTTAATTCAAAAAACTCTAAAATAATAGTTTAAAGAGCAAAAGAATCAATAATTTCATTTAAAAAGTTCATTTATTTTTCAAATAAACTACAAATGCCAAATATATTTATCCAATATTATCATTTTTCTATTTAAGAGTAACTCACTCTAAGAAAACTCATATTTATTAACAATTGAAATTATATAGTATATTTTGTTTACTCAAGCTACGTACTCTTTTTTTCTTTTATGAATCATGTCTGTTTTATTTATTTATTGTATTATGTTGCTAGCACCTACTAAGAGTAATTATTTTCAAAAATTCTACTTAAATTCAACAAAAAAAGAACTATTTAATTTAGATTGGCAAATTCATAATTCAAACTATATAAACGTCTCCTGCCCTTTTGTTTATTTGCCTAATTGAAAATGTTGGATATTTGGGCCAGGTATGCCCATAATGATAAATCCGACCTATGAGTTTTTTTGATAAATGCTAAAGAACAGTTGTTGATTTAGGGGAGATAACTTCTCATGAGTGGGAAGTTATTTACATGTTAAAAGAAAAAGAAAGTGCATGTGTGTGAAATAAGTGAACAACACAAAAAACAAAAGAAAGCTCTATGCAATTGAAAGTTAAGGAATCTAAACTATGAATATTGTGGAGTTTTCGTTTGTGATTATCTACTCACTGGTAATTTTGTCTGTGAATAAATCTGCTTTCGCTAAAGAGAAACTTGTGAGTTTTATCTTCTCCTTTTTTCATTGGTATTAGAGCATGAATTGGCATGAGTTCTAGTCTTAATTATGATATTTCATAGCCTAAACTAATGCTGATTAAGTTTAATGGCATGAAACTGTCAGAATAGTCCTTTATATAATTCTATCCAAAATTACTTATGATATACTATGAATTAGACTATGATATTTTACAGGCATATAATATACATGTGCGGTAGTTTGTGTATAAAATTTCGTAATTTAACTCTTAATATTTTTATGATTAATTGTTGTTTAAAGTTTCTGAAACCAAATCTTTTTTTTTTTTTTTTTTTAATTTCTGCATTTTATTCCTTGATATTTTGTGAATGAGATTTGCATAATTGGATAGTATTTTTCATATTTCCAACGGCGTATGGCTTGCATGAATCCGAGTTTTGTAGCCATAATAATTGCATTTTAAAGTTTTATGAACTAAATTGAGTAGAAATTAAAACTTTAGGGGCTTTCTAGAGGTAGAAAATGATGAACATTAACCTTTTGTCGAATCTCTGTCTCACATTAGTGTGTGGTTAGTTCAAACACTAGGTTAGAGAGCTCTTTTGGCAAAATCGATTAGACCAATGAACTCAGGGACCCCAAAAACCCATACTAAAAAAAAATTCGGAGTCCAAAACCACTCACATGGTGGCGAGTGGGCCACACTCTCCCTCTCTGGTGCGTGAATAGTGTTGTAGACAACAACACCTGTGCTACACATATTGACTGAACAACATGTCGTTCAGCTTCATACGACCTGTCGTTTTTGATAAACTACATGTCGTTTTGTCATCTGTTTAAAATAATAATAATAAAATTGTTGTGCAGTCACCTTCAGAGAGCGCGGGGGCCCATTTTTTTTAAAAAAAAATATTATAAATTCTAAATTTTAATTATCCTAATTTTTTGGGTTATAAAAAAATTATTTTTTTAATTGTGAAAAATTATTTTTTCTTGAATATAATATATTAAATAAAAAGAATTCAGAAGAATTATTTTCAGACCTCAGAAAAATTTATAAATTTTTTCTAAAATTATTTTGTGCTCCGATGAGTTTGTTTAACACATGATTTGATTAAAATTTATTTTTAATCACAGTAATTTGTGTATTTTTATTGTGTATAAATGGTGTTATTTTCTATATTTGTTATAGAAAATTATAGCAATCACCGCGAGGACTTCTAAGGTCAATAGGACTACAAATCAACGAAGAAAAGTGAGAGGGATGAATAAAAAATTGAAAATTTATTAACTGAGTCTCCTAGAGAACGAGTGACACATATGGTCAACCAGATTATTACTGTTAATAATAAGATCTAGGAGATTATTTGAAAATGTGGTTTACTCACCCAGTCTAGGAGGTATAAGATTGTGAAGTCTGCTTTATCTCGATGTTATAGGGACACACTGGACCTCTTGTGGTCAGATGCCATGATCCATGAGTCTTATGGAAGACTCATAAAATTTTTTGTGAGGAATTTTGTAAGGACAATTGCACTAGTGGAGTCAAGTTCTGGTCCATCCGAGTTATCATCATTTTTTCTAGGCCTCCATTATGGGCTTTATTCGAGGCTCATTAATTCCATTCCTGTTAATTTCCTATATTAGTAGATTAGAATTTGTTTCTAATTTAATATTGTTTTAGGAACTTTCAAACTTTGTATAGTTTGTTGTTTAGGTTTTGGAACTTATATATGTATTTGTGAATATTTATTTTGTTTAATGCATTTATTTCAGTTCAATTAATTCTATTTGTTTTTAATTAATTGATGCATATTTAATTTGTGCAATTAAATATAAATAAATGCATTTAATATTCATAAAAACACATGAAAATTCTAAAAGTTTTAGTATCTTTAAGAATGAGATCTTGCATCAATTAATTAGGTCAATAATTATATTACATTAGAACCTTAGATGATGATTAAAAATATAGTGACCTTTTGACTCTAGATCTACTGTGAGTAATTATTGACATAATTAATTAATGACAGGGTAGATGTATGTAATGCTAGACATTAATATTTGTGTGTATGTCTTGTGTAGAACTTTGCGTTCTACAAGATGGCTTATGCTTCCAATAATATTGTCACTAAACTCAATAAGGATGAGAAATTGAACGGCGACAATTACAAGATTTGGAGCATGAAGATACAGTATGTGCTGGAAGAGCAAGAGGCTCTTGAGGCTTTAAACACTATTATGGAGGAGCCTGAGGGAGGCAACATGACCCAACATAGAAGAGATCGTGATGCCTATGAAGCTTGGATAAAGAACTCTCTAGCTCGCGTTACGTTGTTGAGCAGCATGGATGATGATGTTATGCGCGAGTTCAGGAAGTATGATAATGCTAAGGACATGTGGTATGCATTAAAGGCGAAGTTTGGAGGTACGTTCGTTACTAAACTTAGATCTCTGACTATCAAGTTTGACACCTATAAGAAACATCCTGAGCACTCAATGAAAAAAATTTGATGCAGATGTCAAACATAATAACTAACTAAAAGGTACTGATCATGCTTTGATAGATGAGCAACAACTCCAAGTTGTCATCCAGTCCTTTCCTCATAGCTGGGAGTATATGAAGATGAATCTGACCCACAATGAAAACATTAAAAACATTGGAAGATGTTATACACCACCTCGAGCTGGAAGAGGATCGCCTCGAAGCTGCTAAGTCAAGTACTGATGTGTATTTGATTGGATGCAGCTCACATGGAGGTTCAGGACGTAAGTGCAAACATCAAGATAGATCGTAGTCAAATTAGAGGAAAGGAGAGGCTCAACCAAGTAAGAAGCCCAAGCAAAACCAACATGGCAAGAAAGCGTAACAAGAATAGGAATATAGCAAAAGTGAGATGCTATAACTACAATAAACGTGGTCACTTTGCTCGAGATTGTGTCGAGCTAAGAAAGGTACCTTGTTATGCATATGTTAGTGAACTTTGTATTTCTAGCTCTATTTTTCTGACTGACTCACATCCTTTTTGGATTGTAGACTCAGGAGCCACAGACCACGTAGCGAAGGATAGAGAAGCCTTCGTGGATTTTTGACTAGTCCCGCATGGAGCAATGTGGATATTTGTGGGAAAGAATGCAAAAGTTGAAGTCAAAGGGATTGGCACATGTAAGTTATTCATGTATGGTGGTCGAACTCTATTCCTGCATGATGTGTTATTTGCTCCTCATATTCGCTAGAATTTAATTTCAATGTTGGTGTTGCTTAAATTAGGTTTTACTTAGAACTTTCATGATATATGTGTTAATTTGTCTTTGGGAACAATTTTCTATAGTTTTGGATGGTTTTATTATTATGGATTTGGATTATGACTTTAGTAGTTGTAATATAAGTTTTTCTATGTTTACAACTTCGCATGAATATGAGAATGATATGAATGTCTAGCATGCTAGGTTTGGCCATATTGGTCAACATAGAATGAATAGATTAGCCAAAGAAAGATTATTAGCTAATATTGACAAAGTAGAATTGTCAACTTGTGAACATTGTCTAGCTAGAAAAACTGCAAGAAAACAATTTGGAAAAGGAATTATAGCCGAATTTCCATTGCAATTAGTTTATTCTGATGTGTGTGGTCCAATGAATGTAAGAGCTAGGCACAGAGCATTTTATTTCATCACATTTATTAATGATTTCACTTGATTTGGTTATGTTTATTTGATATCCCACAAGTCTGAAGCATTAAGTTACTTTAAGAACTATATGAATTTGGTTGAAAATCAATTAGACAGAAAAATAAAAGTAATAAGAACCGATCACGGCCAAGAATATCTATCTGATTAGTTTATAGAGTTGTGTGATGAAAAAGGGATACAACATCAGTTAAATATTCTCAGAACTCCTCAATAAAATGGTGTTACTGAAAGGAGAAATAGAACACTTCTTAAGATGGTTAGATCTATGATGGCACAAGCTCATTTGCCTATCTCCTTTTGGGGTGATGCATTATTGACTACCACATTTATAGTTAATCGAGTACCTACAAAATCAGTCTCCACCACTTCATATGAGTTATAGACTGGTAGAAAACCCAACCTAAGTGTTTTGAAACCTCGGGGATGTGTTGTTTATGTACATGATTCCTCTTATAAATATGAAAAATTAAGTCTGAGAGGAAAGAAAAGTATCTTTATAAGGTACTCTAAAACCTCAAAAGGTTACATGTTCATAGGTGAGCAAGGTAGTGGGAGTGTAACTGAGTTTGAATCACGTGATGTCACATTCTTAGAGGATGAGTTTCCTAAACAAGGTGAGATAGGTCAAGATTTATCACTGTTTGAAACCATGGATCAACACTTATTAGTATCACCTCATTCGAGTGGGAGGATTTTGACAGATGATGAATTAGTTTCAACTGTCCCGATTTAATCATCTCATACGAATAAAGGTGATCTTAGTTTGAGTGGGAGTAATTTGAGAATTGATGAATCTCAATTGTGTCGAAGTAATCATATAAGCATTCCTCGCTGTCAATTTGAGATTGAAGGTGGTGAAGCTTTTATGATTCTTCCACAAGAAGAGGATGAGCCAAAGAACTTCAATGAGGCTTTCCTTTGCCATGCTAAAGATAAATGGAATAAAGCAATGGAAGAGGAAATGGAGTCCATGAGGTCTAACCAGGTTTGGAAATTGGTTAATCTTCTAAAAGGACGAAAGGCCATTGAGAACAAATGGGTTTTCAAAATAAAGTGAAAGGTATATGGTACCATTGAAAGGAATAAAGTTCGCCTATTTGTTAAAGGGTATACACAACAGGAAGGAATTGATTATGAGGAAACTTTTCACCTGTTGTGCGGTTTACCTCGGTTCATTTAATTCTAGCTATAGTTACAAGCTTGGACCTTGAATTACATCAAATGGATGTAAAGATTGCTTTTCTTAATGGGAAATTGGTTGAAGAGATCTATATGGAACAACTAGTAGATTTCATTAAAGAAGGCCACGAACACCAAGTTTGTAGACTTTTGAAGTCTATCTATGGCCTTAAGTAGTCTTTTAGGCAATGGTATATTCACTTTCATAATGCGATTGTTTCATACGATTTCATTATTGTTGGTTAGGTGTCTATAGTCCAAGAGGGGGAGAGGGGGAATTGGACTTCTTTAAAAATTCTTGCAAACTTTCAAACCAAAAACACCTCTGGTCCTCCATAAGGCTTAAGTGTGAGATGCAAATAAAAGATTTTAATTAGAGACAACACACAAAGCCTTTTAGATGCAGCAGAATAAAAACATTTTGGCACAGAGACAAACTAGACGACTAATTTTAATAAAGTTGCTAGGTGTTCAATTGAGACGTTAAGTTTGACACTAGTCTTATATTGATCTTACTCAAAGAAAATTAGACAACTAAATTTTAAATACACAGTATGAAAAATTCCTATAAGTAGAGTGAGATGGATTGATGATTGAGAACTTGTTGGATTTACTTTATACCACTTGTTTAAGGTTAAAGCAAGTTCCTTTATCAAGATTAAGCTTTTACAAACATGTTTCAACAATAAAGCAAACAACTTTGCAAATTATTTTAAAGCAAAAACACAAAGGAAAAGTAAATGAGTAAAAAGAATAAGGAAGAAGAAATAACACAATGATTTATCCTAGTTTGACCTTTTTGCCTACATCCAGTCCTCAAAAATCCTTTTTGAGATTTCTCTCCACTAACCAACTTTATTTATGGATTAGAGTCAAGACTTTGCAATAGTTTCTAATTACCTAGAAAACTACTCAAGAAAGTTATTCCTACTTTCTTGCCCACAAACTTCATGTAATACCCTAGGCTTTTTTCTTGTCAAGATATGCCTAGTATGAGAAGATATAAATAAAGAACAAGTGAATTCAAGTGCTTAGATGAGATGTGTGGCCGAAAACCCTAATGAGCTTTGTGTAGGAAAATTTTCCTTACTTAAAATGCTTTTGTTGATGCGAATTATGTGATGTGTTGATATGTATTCATAGAAATAATTAATAAATAATTGATTAATATTAAGTACTAAAATATAAGAATATGAGAAAGTATGTTAAATTATGAGAAATATATGCAAATTGAGAAATTAGATGAGATAATACTAATAATAAATAAAAAAATTGAAGGTAGTGGAGAGTGGGTTCCACCACTCTTCTAACAAAAAAGTTGGTGATGGTAAGGTACCGATACATTGTTCTATTGGATCATTTCTTTCCACCATCATTTTTGAAAATATCTTAATTTATATTTAATAAATTCTAATTTTTTTTTACATAAATGCTTCACATGTTTAATTAAAAGACATATTTTTTTCAAACATAAGTTTTTATCTTCATTTTCTATCTTTATTTTTTTTCTTACCGCTTTCTCTCTCTAAAAGAAGAAGAAAAACTCTCCTCCCTTTTCTTCTCATATTTTTGGCCACCATCTAAAAGAAGTTGGAAAAATCTTTTCAAGGTAATTTCTTTATATAACATCTTCATCTTGATTACCTAAGTGTGATTCTTAAGTTCTTTATTGTGTATTATGAAAAATTTCTCTTCCTCTTTCCTATATATTACTCGGCCATGAAGTCAAATGTAGGGAGGAAGCTTTTGTTTGTTTAAAAATAAGATGAATTAAGTATATGTAAGTAGTATGAGATGAGTTTTGCCTTGAATTGAAGTTAGTTTGAACTTAGGATTAGGGTTTTCCACTCTCTTGATTCTGCCAACCTTGTAAAATCAAGACTTTAATTTAATTTGACTATGTGAATGAATTATTTGGATATAGAATTGTTAAAGTATGTATTGAACTTATGAAATAAAGTTTGATACTTGAAACACTAAGGCTTAATCTATTCGGTTACTTTAGTGAAATTAGGGTTCTTGAGTTTTAATTGGCTTTAATATTGTAAATAAGTTACTTGAATATGAAATCAAAGAATTGTGATTTGATATAAAGAATTTGAACATGAACTTGACACTTTACACCATTAAGCCATTTTGATATATTGGGGTCTTTATCTTCAAAAAAATTATTACAATATTATATATGAGTTGAACATGTGTAAAATTGATTGAATATGAGATTTAAAGCAAGAAATAAAAAGATGAGATCAAATACATTAATCCTAGGCCATTCAGACATCACGAGAATTATGAGTATGTGTTGCTGTGAATCCTTAAATTTACACCCCTCTAAAAAAAAAAAAAAGGGTTGCTAGCTTGTGGTATTGTAGGCCTGGCCTGCGGTTGCCATAGGCAGCCCTTGCAGTTTTGCAGACAGCCTGTGCGGCAGCAGACATCATGTTTCAAATTTTCTCCTATTTTTGCACCCTTTTTCCATATCATGAAGTTTTGGAACCCCTCAGCCAATAAGTATTGACCTCTTAGCTCAGTATTCTTGACTCCTGGTTGTTTGTTGAGAGTTGTCCTCTTAACCCTCTAAATCTTTTCCCTATTTTCTTCATAAAAGTCTTCATAGGCTAATTTCTCTTTGATTTTAGTCCGTTTAATTTAGTCTTCCTTAGATTAATTTAAGGTTTTTTTTTTCTTAATTTTGTTTTGGAGAAAATCAAGTGATTCTCTCTTCAAGTCGATGTGAAGTCCATATCCACAAATCCTTTGCATTAAAAAAAGGGTGAAACTGCAATCTTGAAAGCCGCTCCATCTTCCATACATCCCCAAGCTTTGAGAATGCAAGGTAAGCATCTCTATTCTCTTTCATTTTTTTTTTTTTAATTTAGGCAAACCGCCTCCTTCTTCTTCTTCTACCTCTCTTCTAAAAATTAATCAATCAAAACATGATAAAATGACAAGACTAAAATAAAATCCCATTACAAGATAGAAGAATTACGTGGGTTTTGATTCCTATTCAAAGGGATACGCAGGTACACTTATTTCAAGTGGCAAATCCACCTTAAAAATAAATAACTCCTTCCTTCCTATCACCTTATATTTTCTTTTCTTCTTTGTTATGTTTATTTATTTATTTACTTACTTTAGGAAATGTGTGATCTTCCTAAAATCCATAAAGGCTAGAGGAGATATCCTCTAATTATTGGTTTTTATTGTAATTTTAAATTATTTTAAATTTGTTGTTCTTTTTTATTTATTTACTTATTTATGGAGAATGAATTTTTTATTTATTTATTTGTGAATATTTATAATTATCATTTAGTTAATTAAATTGTTCATAAAATATTTTTAAAATTATTTTTATATTAATAATTCAAACTCAATTTTTAGAATAAACTAAAAATCTAGTTCCCGAATCCTCTTTTGTTTCAAAGACTAGTGCACTTTTTCTAAGGCAAATTAATTGGAGTCAATCAATGAGTTTTTACCTTATATTTTCCCAATTAAAAATAAATTAAGGTATCGATTCCCAAAAAATCAATTTTCAAATATGAATCAAATAAGTGCGAGCGCATCATCCATGAGACTTAGTCCAAAAGAGCATTTCGATTCCTTAGCGGACCAGACAAATGTTCGAGCGAGGCCTCATAGTTGAAGACTCCACTGGAGATTGTCTTTTTTTTTTTTAATAAAAAAAGAAATAAATGGACTACTAATTGGTTTAAATAAAGTTTGGCTTTTCAATATAATCATTGCTTTCATGCATCAGTTGCATAGGCTCTTTGCCTCTTAACCTAATTTTAGGAAAACAATGGATAGCGAGTAGCATCGAATGGGTAACCCTCCTTGGGTCTATTTTCTAATAGCAAAAGTATCCACCCCGCTGTGAATCCTTTGATCCTTTCAAAGGTGCAACGAGAAATTTGTATTGTTGGACCCACACGAGGCTTCTTGACTCACATGTGGTTAGGTATATCACTGCTCTAGTGTGACGGGCGCCCCTTCAAGCCACCCTTACCCTTTCATGTAATGGATTTAGAACTTGGGCTTAGGTTGTATATACCCTAATAAATGAAGCCTTTGTATAATTGCTTCATGAACTATTTTTTCCATGCATACATTCAAGTCTAGGTTGTACCTTGAACCGATGTAGGGTCAACCCCAAGCCCTAAACATTCACCTCTCTCTAAACATTTTCACCCATAAACCTTAAGTACCATTACCCTAACCTAAAAACCAAACACTCTTACCCCTTTTATAAAAAAAAAAAAAAAAAAAAATCCTTTACCCTAAAAATCTCCCCCAAATGTGAACCTCAAACACCTTTAACTTTAAACCTTAAACCAAAACCCTAAAATGCCATTACCCCTTATCCAACCCTAAAACTCAAACACAGCTTCTAGAACTCCATTGCCCAACCATAAATTTAATCCTCACCCTCCATCCTTATCCAAAAAACATAGACACTTTAGACCCTAAATACTAGAAATATTGCCTTCATCCTACCTTTTGTCCAAAATCACTTGCCTCAAAATCTTTAAAACCCAACACATTACTTTTAAGCCTAACATCATTGGCCTAACATACTCAAAATCTTCAAAACCTAACACATTACCCTCAAGCCCGAAATCTTTTGGCCCAAAATCTCCAAGACACCACTTTGACCTCAAGCCAAAATATTTGGCCCAAAATCTTCAAGACACAACACTCTGGCTTTAAGCCTAAAATATTTGGCCCAAAACTTTTAAGACATAACACTTTGGCCCAAAATACCCAAAACACAAGAGCCTTATACACATTGCACCTAAGCCCAAGATCTTTTGGCCCGAAACCTTCAGACCTAACACACTACCCCTAAGCCCAAGATCTTTTAGCCCAAAATCTTCCAAACCCAATACTCTGCCCTCATTCCTAAGATCACTTGGCCTAATATACCTTAGGAAATCATTTTCCCTTAGAATTTGCATTCTAACCCATGCCTTCATCACCTTTTCATACCTCTTCCCAAACACTTAACTAATTTCTTTGGTTTGCTTTCAATGTACTAATGGCCGGCCCAATCGACATGAATACCCTGACCACACTCATGACCAGCCTCCTTAAAAAGCAAGAGAAAATTTTCCAAATTCCTTTGAATGAAAACCTGAATTGCCAACGGCAGTCCATCATCGAAGAAATCCGAGGCTGTCACACCTTACATTTCAGGATGCGATGTTCATAGGGCTTAGGAAGACTTAAAGTTACCAAAACCCGTAGAATCCAATAACAATATTATTTACCAATTTATCAATACCCAGAATCTTAACCAGCAAACCCATTAAATATCCACACTTCAGTACACATATATCCATATCACTTTAAGTATTAAATATTTACAATCCAAATTAAAGCATATGTTATATCTATTCAAACCCACACTCTTAACATTACAATAATTATACAATAATCACACTAGCACCATGGAGCTTTATTAAACCGATGAAAAGACAAAATTAATATATAGTGCATTGTACAAGATATTCTCCAAGCAAAGAACTAAAACTTGGGAATTACCTTGTGGACTTCTATAGAGCCCCAGAAAAATAATAAACCACTAGAGAATGAGACAGGCTCAGTGAGTAAGTAATAATATAATATACATGCGATAACAAGAGTATTTAGGTTCAGTGTAGTAATAGAAAGAATTTAATGAAAATAAATGAGACCATTTGTAGTATCACTTTAGAATCATTTGGTACAAGATAACATATACTTTTAGTAGAAATCAGTAATTTGGAGACAGAGTGTCCCCCAGTGAATTGAGAGTATCAGCCTAAGCCTTACTCTCTAGTAATAACAGTAAACAGTGACATAAGACTGATCAGGTCTTGGCAATTCGGATAACTCCTTAGGAAAAATATCAGGGAAATCCTCTATTACAGGTATTCCTGAAAGATCCTTAGGAGTTTTGTTTATATCTACCACATGAGCTAGAAATGCTTGGCACCCTTTTCTAAATAATCTTTTTGCTCCCATAACAGAAATAAAATTAGTAGACAAATCACTCTGATCTCCTTGATATACAAATTTCTCACCATTACTCTGCTCGAATCCAATTCTCTTTTCTCTACAATCTATATGTGCATTATGCTCAGCTAACCAATACATCCCCAATATTGCATCAAATCCCATAACATCTAATTCAATCAAATTCGCAAGAAATTTCCTACCTTCAATTTCAACTACACGGTTTTTAAATATATTTCTGACCTCTACAGTCTCTCCTAACGGTGTAGTGATAATTAAAGGTTCTGTCATCAGTTCTTTGAGTTTATTTAAATTCTTTGCAAAGTATGGGGAGATAAAAGAATGGGTTGCCCCAGAATCAAACAAGCATGTAGAAGTACAAGACTGGATAGGTATTGTACCTGTCACAGTTGTATTTAAAGCACGAGCATCATGTTGATCCAATGCATATACTCTTCCTCCTTCCTTTCCTTCTACATGTCGAATTGCACCAGAAGTTTTCCCTTGTCCTAGTCCTTTACCTTTATTCCCTTGACCCCGATCATGTTGATCCAATGCATATACTTTTCCTCCTTCCTTTCCTTCTACATGTCGAATTGCACCAGAAGTTTTCCCTTGTCCTAGTCCTTTACCTTTATTCCCTTGACCCTG
>CATKHJ011186872.1:0-13825 GCA_949750685.1 Vernicia montana | reverse complement strand
AATAATAATTGAGTATTTTGACATATGTATGTGAATGTTTCATTAATTATGTATTGCATAATTATTTATGGATGCTGGATGGAATTGGGATGACACAAGGATCACCTAGGATTGTGATTATGATATATGATGATTATGATTTATGAGTTATGACTGGTGTATGACGGCTTAGAGTTTGCTTATTGCTCGTTGCTACCAGTCGGATCGGCGTTGCGTGACTTAGGCCATGGATGGCTGGGACCCTATGTATTAGATTTTAAGATATAGTAATTGGTTTCAGAGAGCCAGGATAGAGGGATCAGCTTCCCAAATTGAGGTTTAGAGTCATTCCTGTGAACCGATTTCCATCCCTGTATGATTATGTGATTATGTAAATGTATGGAGAGCACTAATGTTAAATTGAACTTAGAGCACCAGGTTTGTATATTGGTTAGTATCATTCACTGAGTTGAAACGCTCACCCATGTCTCACTATTTTTTTCAGATTGCAGGGTGAGCCTGGTTATTTTACTACTGTTGAGTTTCCCTGCCATCTCCTCCGGCAGTGGATTTTATATTTATGTGTTGTGTATAATATATAATTCTAGAATTCTGCAATTACAGTAAACCGAGCTTGTATCTGTAATATTATTGCATATTGATATTTGTTGTCTGTATTATGTATGATGAGATATTCTGTTGAACAGGAACCTGTTGATACAGTGAGATGTGATTGGATGGACATATTATGATATGGATACAGGTTTTGTTGGCATGTAGGCTTTTAGCCCTTAATTTATGATTCTCTGATATATTTTCTGTTGACTTGTCATGTCAGGCTGATTGTGGGTTCTAAAACCTTAAATTTTTTCGTGCCCTAGTGCCGGTCACGTACCTCTAAATTCGGATCGTGACAATAAACATATTTAAACTTATAATAATTTCGAAATTTAAAAATTTTATTGTTAAATATGAGAAAAAAATATATAAAAATGATAAATTTAGTTATCGCCGACGGCCGGCTGTGGTTGGCGACGGCTAGCGTTGATCATCAATAGTCGCCGGTAGTAAATATCGGTGATTGGCGGATTAATAAATTTATATTTACATATTTTTCTTTAATTATAATGAGTTTGTCAAAATCTGAAAAATAACTTTCCATTTTGAAAAGAGGAAGTCATTTTCCTTAAAAAAGACTTAGTTTTTTATTGATCAGAAAAATATTTTTCATTGATTAATCTTTCAAAACGTTCCAAATATCAAAAAATACGAAAAATACTTTCCAAAAAAATATTTTCCACGAAACAAACAAACCCCAAGTTTCAAATTTTACACGCATGACCATGAGTGGCCTCTACCCACTTGAATATATAATGGGGACGTGCTTTAGGCATTAAATTAGCCCATAATTAAGTAACAAGCCATTATATTGTCGCTCTACAAATTTGATAAGTTTTAAGATATACTCAATTTATTGTTTTACTTATAGACTAACTCAATATATATAAGACACATTTATTAATAATGATGTGATATCATTAATTAATATATTTTATTTTTATTATGTTAATTTATAGGTAATGTGATATTATTGATGTGTCTTATTTTTATTCGCCTATAGCCACTATATATCTTAAAAGCGATGAATGTTAATTAGTTAGTTGAATATCATGTTTATTAAATGGTTCTTTGCAATATTCAACGTTTAACAAGTTCAACAAGAAAGCCATCTTCCACAAGTAAACCGTACAAGAATTTTGTCCACTTTAATTCATATAATATGAAAAACAGAACTTCTTCTTGATAGGTTCCTACTTTCTACTTTCTAGGAAATTAACCTAATTCTCCAACAAGTGGGACACAATACCACAAATCATATAACGTTACGCAAAAAAGATGAGACTAAAAAATACATATATGCACATGGCTACATGGGCATTGAATTAGTCAAATAATAAACTTGAAAATAATTAGATAAGGAAAGTCCAAGGAAATAGCTAGCTAGCAGCCATTCAACACAAGTCTCAGTATATATCACCCCAAATATCCCCTTTACTTGTATGTATATTTCAAATATCTTCTCATTTCATCATTTTCTAAACATCATATTTAAATTCGTAAATCATAATCTTACCGTTCTGAAAATCAATAATATATATTTTTTTTAGTAGATTTGATCAGATTTAAACTCGTATATCATTGTCTAATCTTCTGTATCTATCTTTCCCTTTCTCCCCTATATATTAATTGATCACCACAATCTCTTTTACATATAACCAAAAATTTTGAACCCAATATGTCTCTTAGGGCAAGAACTACATCAACAAAGCAACCCTCAATACCTGAGGTATCAACAGCAAGTTCAAGCTCAACTAGCACAAATAATGATCATCAAGAGCATGAAACCCCAAAATCCGCAATAACATCATCACCTACTCTTTCACAAAGAGCAATCTCACAAACTCTAACAAGCACAGCAAATCTAGCCAATCTTCTTCCTACAGGAACCCTTTTAGCCTTTCAACTTCTAACACCAATCTTTACCAACAATGGTGCTTGTGACACCACCACGCGCGGTCTAGCCTACCTTCTTCTTGCTCTTCTTGCAGTTTCTTGCTTTCTCGCTTCATTCACTGATAGTATTAAGTCACCAGATGGGCAAGTTTATTATGGTATTGCAACTTTTAAAGGGATTTTCTTGTTTGATTGCCCTGATCTTGCAGGTTTAGGGCAACAAGATTTGAGTAAGTACAAGATTAAGTTCATTGATGGAGTTCATGCAATTTTATCTGTGCTTGTGTTTGTTGCTGTGGCTTTGAGAGATAAAAATGTGTTGAATTGCTTTTATCCTATGCCTGAACATGAGACTCAAGAGGTTTTGGACATTGTCCCTATTGGAATTGGGCTTATTTGTAGCTTGTTGTTCATGGTTTTTCCTACTAGGAGGCATGGAATTGGCTATCCTATTACATCAGGCAAATAAAATTAGGGAAAATTCTTACCTATATCATCAGATATAAATGATCACATTTCTTTATATTTCTTTTTTTATTTTCCAAGAAAGTTTGTTAGATTTTAAGGAAAGTTGTAAGAAATAATTAGTTATTATTGTTACATTTGTTTATTAATTAAGGCATAATTATTGGCTTAACCAGTTGTTGAAGTCATGTTTATAATAGTATATTAATTAATGTTTCAATCAATAATTTTTTATTTTTTATTTTTTTAGTTATTTTTTACTTTGATTCTTTGAGATTCCTTAGTTTAGAGTTTGTGGTTGTTATGGATTCAAGATAGACAAGGCTGACTTGGATTGGTAGATAATGGGATAGATGGGGGATGACCTTTTGAGTTTTGGCATTTCTTGTGGTGGACTTATTCATCTCTGGAATCATCATATATAGTAATTAACTAGGAAAAATCCAAGTTTTCAACAAAAAGAAAATGCATAAATAATGATCCAAGTTTATGCATTCAGTCGGCGCAGAACTAGAAATATATATATATATATATATATATATATATATATATATATATATATATATATATATATATATATATGTTTGTGTGTGTGTGTATTTTATGGTTACTTTATTTTTAATAAAATAAATTTATTTTGTTTTATTAACCATTACGAAAAAAAAAAGGGTTTTTCATGAAAAATCACAATTTTTTTATATTTTTTTCGTAAATTAAATTATTTTTTCGTAATTTTTCTTGATTGCGAAAAAAATTTTAATTTTACGAAAATATAACTTATTTTGTGTAAAATAACAACTTTATTAAAAAGTTCATAAATTAAAAAAATAATAATAATAATTTTAAAATTACGAAATAAATAGTTCTCTTATGAAAAATCACAATTCTTTTATATTTTTTCGTAATTTTTCTTAATTGCGAAAAAATTTAATTTTATGAAAATATAACTTATTTTGTGCAAAACAATAACTTTAAAAATAAATTTCTAAATTAATGAAAAAGAAAAATAATTTCATTCATTTCGTAAAATTAATTAATGAAATTATTTTGTTAATTTTATAAAGTTAATTAATGAAATTATTTCGTTAATTTCCTAAAGTTAATTATCAAAATTAATTTTCTACTTCTTTTCGTTAATTTTATAAAGTTAATTTCGTAAAATTAATTAATAAAATTATTTTTTTTATTAATTTAGGAATTTTTTCGTAAAATTATTATTTTGTACAAAATAAGTCATATTTTAATAAAATTAAAAAAATTTTCGCAACTAAGAAGAATTAAGAAAAAAATAATTTAATATACGAAAAATATAAGAAAATTATAATTTTTAGTAAAAAAATTATTTTTTTCGTAAAATAAAATAAAGTAAGTTTACTTTGTTAAAAATAAAATAACTGTAGAAAACACTTATATATATATATATATATATATACACACACACACAAAAAAAAACACACTCATTTAAATCTATATAAATATAAATACAAACTCACTTTTTTGACATAACTCATAAAGAAAATATATATAAACTAATTAAACTAATTATATACTAAATTAATATAGGGGAAAAGGGTGGGGGTGGGGGTGGGGGTGAGGGTGGAGGGCCGGTAACCTATTTTGAGGAAAACTAACACATTATATATATTAGAAATATTTTTTTAGGCCCCCCTCATTCATAGTTTAGTACCGCCCCCATATTCAATTCTTTAATTTATATTTTTAGTTAATCGAGTCTTCATCACATCGATATAATTATATATAATTTAAATATTTATAAATGAATTTTTGAATATATAACTCTACTTGTATGATTATATAGGTTTTGTAAACGAATGTGGGATGGTACGAGTAAAAAATTAACTATATGATATGAGTTTGAATATGGTAAGAATTTAATATTTTGGATATATATTTTACCATTATTTTTTTGGTAAATTTAATTTCAATCGAAATTTAAACGTGAGTTTTTTTAACTCTGAAAACGACTCTGTTACCATTAAATTAAAAGTTGATTGGTATATATGCTTAGCATTATTAATGAATAATAAAATGTTATATTTTAAAAAAAAAAGATGAATTCAAATTTTTCATAGTATTATCAATTTTATAAATTATTAATTAAAAATTATAAAGTAACATTTTTTTTGGTTATAAATTATAATAATTTCTATTAAGACCTAAAATTTTTATTTCATGGGGGGATTAATGATTTTGAAGTAATGAATAACTGAATCAGCTATGGTTTAAACATTGGAGTGTATAATTGAATTTCAATTTAATTTAATTGGTTCTTTAGAGGAAATTCTTGAAATGGGCATGCTTTTATTTTGGATCTAATATTATTATTATTTTTTTTTAACCAAATAATCAATATGAATTAGCCCATTAAGAGTACTAGGCAGATTAGATTCCTCTAAGGTAAGAGTATCGTACTATCATTCATTAAAGGAAATTTATTTTCAAATTTTATTTTCATAACTTTTATTTTCAAATTTTTATCTGAAAAATTATTGTGTAAATGTATCTATTAGGGGTGTTGAATTGGTTGGTTGGATTCAAAACCGAATCGAAATAATTAAAATTTTATTTTTATTAAATTGAATCGAACTGAACTTAGATTAAAATCGAATCGAACTAAAAAAATTCGGTTGGTCAATTTGGCTGGTTTTAATTTTTTTTTTTTTTTGCTATTTCTTATTTTTTGATAAAAATTTGAGATAAAATTCAAGTAAAATTTAATATATATGTTTAATAAATATATATATAATATAAATATATTTTAATATATGTACATAAAATAAATATATTTTAATATATATATATATATATATATATATATATATATATATATATATATATATATATATATATATATAAAGTTCACTCGATTTGATTTTAACCAAAATTTTTTAGATAAAAACCGAATTGAACTGAAATTTAATTCGGTTTTCAAAATTTCAAAATGAACCAAAATTTAAAAAAAAAAAAAATGAACCAAACCAATCAGTTTGATTTTTCGATTTCGATTCGGTTATACTTAGGGGTGTGCAGTAGGGGTGAGCACGGGATTCGGAGATATCGAACTGTACCGAAAATCCAAACCGATAATATCTAGAATCAAAAAATATCCGTTGACCGTTTGACTTTCTCATAACCGAACCGTCCCGATTTTTTTTTGGTACGGTTCTGGAGATTAGTAATTATCCATACCGAGAACCGTACCGAATAATCTCAAACCGAAGAACCGAAACTAGAACCGATTTAAAGCATTTATATATATATATACACATTGAATTTTCTTAAATGTATTGTTAATTCAATATCAAAATATGTGTTTATATATATATATACACACACACATTGATATTGAATTAGCAACACATTTAAAGAAATTCAATAATGTATAAGTAAAATTTAATTTTTATTAATTATAAAATTTCATTTTCAAATTAATAGTTGCAATATATATATATATACTTTGATATTGAATTAACAACACATTTAATGAAATTGAATAATGTATAAGTAAAATTTAATTTTTAATTATTTAAAAATAAAAATTTTTGAATTTTTGTTTTGTCCCGTTTCGTACCGAACCGTCCCGAACTGTCCCATTAGACCCGAATCTCCGTCCCGAACCGTCCCGAAAAATCGGGACGGATTGGTACGGAGATTTTTCTTTATGGTTCGGTTCTGGAGATTTCATTTTAAAAATCTCCGAAGTTCGATTTGGTTCTGGAGATTTTCAAATCTCCGGATTCCCCCGAACCGTGCTCAACCCTACTCATTTCTCCATCAGGCAAGACTAGTCATGGACACTGTTCATGAACCGACAATTCAGATTCTAGGGGAGAGTGAAATTGAGATCTGAACTATGATCTACAGTTCGGCCTCGGTTCTTGAACCGGATAGAACCTGCGATTTCGGTTCAATTGCTGGTTCCTAGCCAAAATAATTGTTTTTAATAATTAAATTAAATTATATGTGAAAAATTATAATACAAATTAAATTAAGTGTAATTTTATGTTAGTAATGTATTGAGAATAAATTATACAATTTTATTGTATCAAATAAATAATGAAATTGTATGACAAAATAGATATACAAATTGAATAAAAAATTACACTCTTATTACATATGTAAAAAAAATTCATTTAACTAATATTATAATTACATGACAAAAAAATATTAAGAATTTTTATAAATCTTTTTAATAACTTACATAAATAAAAGTATAATAACTTGAAAAAAATAAAAATAACAATAATTTTGAAAACTAAGCCGGTTCTGGTCTGGTTCATGAACGGTTTCAGATTGGTTTTGGTTTCGATTTTTAAATTTGAGGAACCAGGATCGAACCTTCTCCTTATGATTCCAGTTTCGATTCGTAACCAGTTAGTTTTGGTCCGGGCCTGGCCGGTTCCAATTCGGTTTCGATCCAAACCGGACCGGTGGCCATGCCTAGGCAAGACCAATAAATTTTTTTAATAATACCCAAAAAAAAAAAAAAACAAAACTTTTACTCTATATGAATCTACCATGAACAGAAAAGCCAAAATCAAAGAAAATAGAAGGCTACGCATTCAGTCTTTAGCCCGCAAATAATTCACCAGATTCTTCTTTTTATAGCAATCTGACCAAGATAGATTGTATTCTAAATAGAGTCAAATAGAGAGGATTAATAGTTTACCTTAATATATGAAGATTGAGAGATCAAGAGAGAGAAATCGAGCGAGAGATTGAGAGAGATCGATAGAGATTGAGTAAATGGGTCACTCTAGACTCATTACCCTTCCATTTCCTCAATATAAGCTATAGACAAAGAATCAGTCTGCAAAAGCTTCAGTTAGCATTTAGCATGAGCTTTCTGTAAGGCAAAGAGAGTGAGAGGCGGTAGTAATCGAACTTAGAAACGAAGAAGGTTTAGGTAAGGTAACTTAGGTTTAAAAGAATACAAAATAAATCAAAACGACGCCGTTAAGTGAAATTTGGTTTGGTTCGGTCTATTCGGTTTTTTTATATACAAAATTGAATCAAATTGAAATAATCGATTTTTCTAATCATGAAAACCAAAACTGAACCGAATAATTTTGAAATCGAACCGAATTGCTTAATTGATTTGGTTCGATTTGATTTTACCCGAATTATACTCACCCCTAAATGGAGCCTCTTCCTTCTATTAACGAAGTGTTTTCTCTTGTCATTCAACATGAAAGGCAATTTCTTAACCCAGGAAATGGTGCACAATCATTTGATAATATTGTAGCTTTTGCTAATAGAACAACTCCTCACTATAACCATTTTGGTTCATCCTTTACCAACCAAAATCACTCAACTTCAAACCTTGCTAATCATAAATTTTCCCAAAATCATTCCAATTCTCAGAACAAAAAACCCTTCAATTTTAATTCCAATTCATACACCAAATGACCTATGTGTACCTATTGTGGACTTGCTGGCCATACCATTGATAAGTGTTACAAGAAACATGGCTATCCACCTAGATACAAGTCCAAAGGGCAGTACTCTACTAACTATGCTAATGCAAATCAATTTAAGGGCTATAATCTTACTGATAATGATCTTGAGAATGTCACATCTGCTGTTGCTATTGATAATGAAGATTCAAACATTAGGAACAATTTTTCCTTCACCAAAGAACAATATCAGCAATTGCTCAATCTTATTCAACCTAAAGGATAAACTTCCACTATAGATGCTGCATATTCTGGTATCATAACTGTAGACCTCACAAATACTATAGTTTCTGGTATGTGTTTCTTTACTCTCACTCATTTAGAATCTAGTAAATCTATGTGGATTGTTGACACAGGTGCAATTGACCATATCACTTGTTCACTCTTATTTTTTACTACTTGTCACCAAGTTTCAAATTATTTTGTCAAACTACTAAATAATCAAATTGTACTTGTGACACATATTGGCACAGTACACCTTAGTCCTGATTATATTCTTCAAAATGTCCTTTATGTGCCTCAATTTGCTTTCATTCTTATTTTAGTTAGTAAACTTACCTCTATATCAAATTTTTGTCTCATCATTCAATCTGGTCAATGTATTATTCAGGACATCCCATCATGGAAGATGATTGGATTAGCTAGGCAAAGCCAAGGGCTCTATTAACTTGTTCAACCCTCCCTACCTCACTTCAGCAATACAAAGTTGAATTCTGAAATTTCAATTGTACCTTCTCTTGTATGTAACATTTGTCATTTTGCTAAACAAAAGAAATTACCCTTTCCTCTCAATGATTCTGTTACTAATGCTTGTTTTGATCTTACTCATATTGACATTTGGGGGCCAGTATGTAATTCCATACATGGTCATAGATATTTTCTCATTGTGGTTGATGATCACAGTCGTTTCACTTGGGTATTTTTCATGAAAAACAAATCTGAAGTCAAAATTTTACTCAAAGATTTTTGTTCATTTGTTAAGACTCAGTTTAACAAAACAATTAAATGCTTAAGAAGTGATAGTGGTCAATAATTTAATATTTCAGTTTTTACAGTCAATATGGCATTATACACCAAACCTCTTGTGTTGAAAGTCCACAACAAAACAACATTGTGGAGCGAAAACACCAACATATACTTAGTATAGCCAAAGCATTGAAAATTCAAAGCTATTTGCCTATACATTTTTGGAGTGAATGTGTTTCTCATGCTGTTTACCTTATTAACAAACTCCCATCACCTATCATAAAAGATAAAACACAATTTGAACTTCTATACAATTCAAACCCAATTTTTTCCAACCTCAAAGTTTTGGTTGCCTTTGTTTTGCTTCCGCTTCTGAACAAAATAGAACCAAATTTGATCCTAGAGCAAATAAATGTATCTTTCTTGGTTACAAATCTGGAACTAAAGGATACAAACTTTTTGATTTACACTCTTATAAATTTCTAGTCACTAGAAATGTGATCTTTTATGAAAATATATTTCCATACACTAATTCTATTTCAATTGCTTCTGTTCTGCCTATTCCTTATGATTTACCAAACCAACACGATGCTCTTTCTGATTTCCTTTCCATTCCCACTTCATATTCTGAAAATACAAATTCCATCCATGCCCATTCTCATAATTCTCATCATCCTCCTACTTCTAATCTCAATATCATTCCACAACCTGAACCTACACTTAGAAAATCAACTAGATGCAGACATTCTCCCTCTTATCTACAAGACTATCATTGTCACTTGGCTAGCTCTTTCCCTACTCAGTCTAATCATGCTTTTAGCTATGATCAGCACATTCCAAGTACACATCATTACATTTCTTCAATACTTTCATATAAGAATCTTTCCCAGCCTCATCAAACTTTTTCTTTAGCCATCACCACTCTTTTTGAGCCTAAAACATACTAGCAAGCTATCAAATATCCTGAATGGAAAAATGCAATGGATGCAAAAACCCTCGAAGAATATAACACCTGGCAAGTTAAAGAACTTCCACCGGGAAAACAACCCATTAGCTGCAAATAGGCTTTAAAATTAAGCACAAATCTGATGGTTCTATAAAATGGTACAAAGTCAGATTAGTAGCTAAGGGCTACACTCTACAAGAAGGAGTAGACTATTTAGAAACTTTTTCTCCTGTGGCTAAAATGGCTACAATTAGAATATTATTGGTAGTTTCTATTATCAAACAATGACATTTGGAGCAACTTGACTTTAATAATGCCTTTCTTCATGGAAATCTTCATGAAGAAGTGTATACGAATTTACCTCATGGTTTTCCAAAATCTAATCCAAATAAGATCTGCAAATTAGTTAAGTCTTTATATGGCTTAAAACAAGCCAACAGATAGTGGTATGCCAAGCTTTCACAAACTCTTATGCTTCAAGGTTTTCATCAGACACATTATGACTCCAACTTGTTCATTAAGCACAATTCAACATCTTTTATTGCTTTCCTAATCTATGTGGATGATGTTACACTTGCTAGTGATAACATCAATGACATCAAAGCAATGGAAGATTATCTTCATGACACTTTCATGATCAAAGGCTTAGAAACTCTTAAATACTTTCTTAGTTTTGAAGTTTCTAGATCACAAGTTGGTATTAATCTTTGTCAAAGAAAATATACTTTGGAATTATTAAATGACACTGGTTTTCTAGACTGTAAACCAGCAAAAACTCCAATGGTTCCTTCAAAGCCCTCTGACAATCAACCTTTAGAAGATCATATACCTTTTAAAGGTTAATAGGCAAACTTTTGTACCTCACCAATACTAGGCCAGATATCACTTTTTCTATCCAACAATTATCTCAGTACTTGGATAAACCTACTCAAGCACATCTTATTGTTGCAAATAGAATTCTTTGATACTTAAAGAATTCTCCTGGCTAAGGCTTATTTTTTTCCTCCTCACTCTACTTTACAACTTGAAGGTTTTTCAAATTCAGATTGGGCAGCCTGTGTAACAACTAGAAAATTAGTAACTGGCTTTTGTGTATTCTTGTGTTCGTCTCTCATTTCCTAGAAATCTAAGAAACAACAAACAATTGCAAGATCCACTTCTGAAGTAGAATATAGGGCCATGGCTACTGCTACTTGTGAACTTTAATGGTTTTTATATCTTCTTCAAGACCTGTATATTGATCATTATCAAAAGATTCAAGCTAGAATGCTTCATTTGATGCCAGTTTCTTCTGCCAATCAACTAGCAGACTTCACCAAAGCACATCATTTTTCCACATTTTCTTCTCTCATGTCCAAGCTGGGTGTACATGACATCTACACTTCAGCTCGAGGGGTGCTATTGAAGATAAGCTATTGTCATTTAACCACAGTCAATTTGCTGTTACTCTAGCTAGTTCTTCTTCTCTGTGAATTATAGTTAGTTAGAGAATTAATTATGTCAATCTAATTAGTTAGAACAATTTTGTTTAGTCAACACAATTTGTTATTTTGTTAGCTTCAATTTTAGCTTCTTTTTCTCTCTCTTAAGACCTATATAAATAGAGCTAAAAGACGTCATTCTAAATGAAAATTCAGTTTTCAATTTTCTAAATTTAGTATTGTTCATAAAATTTATTTTTGAAATCAGCACATAAAATGTAATTTTTAAACATATAAATTGATCGTTAAAGTGCACTCTTGAATTCACCAAAAAAAATAATTCTATCTTTATAGACTTGCAAATTGGCTTGAAGATACCTTGAATAAACTTATAAAAAATAAATAAAATTTTTGGTAAAATTGGAATAGAAATTGGTACCCATTCCTATTCCACATTTAGTAATATTAATAATATTTTGACAAGTTTACAACAAAACCGACCTTAGCTCAGTTGGTAGAGCGGAGGACTGTAGTCGAGTATCAGCAACAGATAATCCTTAGGTCGCTGGTTCGAATCCGGCAGGTCGGATTTTTTATTCCTCTAGTATAAAATTTATAGCCTTTCCTAATTATTAAAGATAATATTTTTTGAGGAAGAAAAAGATAATAATGATCTTAGTAGTGAATGAATTTAAAAAAAAAAAAATTATATTCAGAGTTAACTTATTTGATTTTCATCTATGATGAACATTTTTTTTAATTTTTTTAATAAAATATATAAAATATTTATATATAATCAAGTAGGGGTATTAAATTTGAGTGAGATTATATAATAAAAATCCGATTTTTCCACTTCACAAACTTCAAGGAATTAGACGAAGCAAGTAAATTTGTAATTCTTAAATGAGCTGGTAATAGTAATTAGCCTAAGTTTAATGATTATTTTGTAGTACAAAAAATAAAAAATCGAATTTTAGTTGTTTCTTTTTTATTATTATTAAAAATTATATATATATATATATATATAGTTGACTCTCTTCCATTTATATACAACCAAAGAAATTTGAAAAAATAAAATAAGAAAAGGAGGATAAAAAAGAAAGTTTTTTTGTTTTTTTTTTTTTATACAACCAAAGAAATTTGCAAAATAAAATAAGAAAAGGAGGATAAAAAAGAAAGTTTATTTTTTTTTTTTCCTATACTACAGGTGTCCCTATATATATATATATATATATTTTGTGTAGAATTAATCGAGTCGGGTGAGATTATAAAAACGATAAAATTCTCCTTATCGAGTATTTAACACAGCTGCATTTTCAAGTTTTAAACTCGAGAAATTGATTAAATTAGCACAGTTGCTTATCAGTTGATCTACGTGCTCAGTGATAATAGAAAATTGATGTTTAATATATAAATAAATATCTTTTAAGAAGTTGGATTTTAATGTTTGTTGCTAAAAAAAAAGGAGAGGAAAATAAAAAACAAGAGGAATAAACACAATTAGTGGAATCCGACTCAATAATCTTGGAATCCAACGTGTGGGCATATAAGCAAAAACCAAAGGCATATTTACTAATGTCACATAGCTATGCAAGGAATTTCTAAACCTTTTTTTTTCTTTTTCCCTCAATAAATTAAAAATATAAAGAGTGAATCTCTAGCCCTCGTGTCATCTTATCAGCTTCCACTCCTACGTGGGAGGAGATATAATTAAATTAGGGCAACAAATTATATATAAATTGATTTTGAGGTTCCATCAACTTAAAAATTAAAAATTAAAAAAAAAAAAAAGGAACAATATTAATTTCATGCCTTATCTATTCTCCAAAGCCTTTACAAGCAAGTAAAGTTTTCAATTATTAACAATGTATAAAAAAAAAAGCTCTAATAAGTACTTTGATTTAACATAAGATTCTATTTTATTTTTCTATATTAATTTTAGTGGTAAGTGATTCGGAAGTAATATATTTTTTGAAGTTGACAACTTAAATCATAAATAATATATATATATATATATATATATATATATATATATATATATATATATATATATATAT
>CATKHJ011186728.1:0-10734 GCA_949750685.1 Vernicia montana | reverse complement strand
TTTGGTGAAGCATTCTTCGGCGAGAGATAACGAAGAAACGATTATTACAGGGCGAAAACCGAATCGGAGGAAGATTATGGAGCCGTATTTTTGAGATAGAGAGTGGAAAATTCGGTGCATTGGTGGTTTTAGGAGATGGAGGTGGCCGATTATTGGAAAGGAAGGTGGGGTTGGAGGGAGATTTTTGTGGTGAACTTTTGATTGGTAAAATTTGAAAGTGATGTGGAGGAGAAGAAAGGAAAAGAAGAAGTAGAGTATTGTGTTGTAATCCATGGTTAAGCTTTGCTTTGGAATTTTTTTCCTGTGAAATTGTGTCATAGGAGATGGATTTATATAGACATTGTGTGATTAGAATTGTCAATAAAAAAATTAGCTAGGGAGATTTTTTTTTTTTTTTTTTTATTGGAGCGACAGTAACATTGCAAGCAATACAAATATAATAGGGATAGCCTTCCCTTCTATCATTTTTCACCAAATTTTTTTAACATTTCTCATCAAATTGGTGGTAACTTTTGTGATTTGAGAGACTTAAACATGAAACCTCTTATTTTTCACACTTACAATCTTAAAGAATGAGAAAACTAATCAAATCACAACTGATTGGCATTACTTGGGAGATTAATTGCTTACTTTAATTATTTGTATATAAAATATACTTTTTTATTCATGAATACTGTAGTTATATTTTTCCTTGAAAAATAACTCTAAACTCTAATATTTTTTTGTTCATTAAATTTTAAAAACTTAAAGGTAATTTGTATTACTATTTGGCAACGCTAATAGTTTTAATAAAAGAATAATTTCTATTTCAAAAAAAATTAAAAGAATAATTTCATATTTTATGCAAAATTTAGTATGATACTCTAAAAGCTGATTTATATTACTATTTGACAAATAATAATTGTTATAGGACAATCTAAACTGATCGACCTAGACGAGTTAGGAACTCGCCCAGACAGTTCATATCCGACTATAAAATTTGAATCCATCTCCGGGTACAATACTGAAAGAGAATGATCTGTCTCCAAAAAGGATTCAACACCATTAGCACACCTCTATAAATAGTGTCATCTCTCCATTAATCGGATAACGCAATTCTAAATACATTTCAAGAGCTAAAAGCTTACTAATCTCCATCTTTTCTGACTTAAGTATCAGAGTGACCTCCAGGCACATCGCATAAACCCACTAACCTGTTGTCTTACAGGTACAAAAGATCGTTTATAGAGTGCCAAAGATCGGAACACTTTTTGAGCACATCAATTGATACGGTGAGCGTGAAATACCACCTTAGATATTCAATCTAGCTTTCTTAAACATACCTATGGATCCAGAATTTGGTAACGATGGCTTAGGCCTTAACTTATTCCTTGATCTTCCTAACAACGAAGAGGATCCCCAAGCCGACCATCAGGGCGATCCTACCTTACCCAACCTCAATGCCCCTATAAACCTTAATGCCCCTACAAACCTTAACACCCTTGTAAACCTAAACGACCCGATTGTTGCCCAAGCCACCATGCAAAGTCTTTTTGTTGCTTTTACAGACTTCACTACCCAATTAAAAGAGTTAAAACAATCCATAACTCAACAGTCTCAGGCCGCGGCCCTAGCAGCAGATCAACAAGATCCTTTAAATGGAATTACTCAGACAAATCAAGAGAATGAACCCTGGTCAGACGGAGAACGAGAAGAGGACCCATAAAAATTAGAGAAAAAGGTTAGGGAAGTCATGACAAAGATAGGGGTCAGGGTAAATGAAATGGACTTCACCCTACGAATAGATTTGCCCCTCTGTGATAGCATTATCATGGAAAATTACGCCCCAAAATTCAAAATCCCCTCCTATATGGAATCCTATGAGGGAACTACATGCCCTAAAAGCCATATCCATAAATTTCGAACCATGATTAATGCTCAAACTCACCTAGATCATGTTTTATGTAAACTCTTCTCTACTACACTAAAGGGACTAGCTCAGGACTGGTATCATACCTTACCCCAAAGTTTATCACGTTCTTTACCTAACTCTCCACCCTTTTTCAAGCTTGGTTTATTGCCTTTGTTACCCCTAAAAAAATATCAACTGACCTACTAACCATTGTCCAGAGAGAAAGGGAAAGTCTGAGAAAATATGTGGAACGCTTCAATAGGGAGGTGATCCAAATTGAAGATGTAAACAAAGATGTCGCCTACTCAGCGATGCTCCGCGGGACTTCAAATCATGATTTGAGAAAGGAGCTGTTGTGTAACCCTCCTCAAACTATCTAGGCCTAAATGGCGATAGCTTAAACTCACATCCGAATTGATGACGAAATGAGAGATTTTGATTAGAGGCAGAAAAATGAAGGAAACCCATCATGAGGGCAAGGAAGTCAATAAGGAGATCGCCAATACCGACCCAGTAGAAACAATGAAGGAGGAAATAAACGGGGGGACAGAACAAAAAGATCAGAAAGAAGCAACAAGTAGTTCACCCCCCTAAACGTGAACAGATCACGTGTGTTAATGTGGATCAAGGATAATGGCGAGAAGGTACAATGGCCTCGGAAGATGAGCAGCTTCTCAGCAGGAAGAAGGGATAATAATAAATACTGTGATTTCCACAATGACAAAGACCATGATACAGATGAATGTTGGCACCTAAAAAAAGGGTGACTGGCGTAAGGCAGTTCATCCGCTAGGACAAAGAAAGGGAACAATAGGGGGAGGTCCCGTGAAAGAACAAAGCCTAGAGAAACCGAACAAAAAAGACAGAAAAGGGTGGCAGCCAGGGAAATTAATATGATACTCGAAGGAATTTCAGGGGGTGATAGCTCTACTAAAAAAAAACTTGCTGTGAGAGATATCTATTCAGTCAATGCTCAAAGATCATCCAATAAGACGTTCGATTCGGTCAGTTTTTCAAATGAGGATGAGGAACAGTGATCATCCCCTACAATGATGCGTTAGTCATCTCAGGAAGATTGAAAAACTTCTTGGTCAGAAGAATGATGGTTGATGACAGAAGTGCTGTCAATATGATTACCTGTCTGTATTTAAAACAATGGGACTGACCAAAAAAAGTTTAAAGCCGGTAGCAACCCCTCTTGTGGGCTTATGAGGGAAAACAGTCCCATTAAAAGGATCGGTAATACTGGATACAGAATTAGGGGATGAAGATATCACAAAAGAAATACAAGCTGAATTCTTAGTAGTTGATATACTCTTCGCCTACAATGCAATCATTGGGAGATCGATCCTTTTTGATACTTGTGCGATAACATGCATCAAATACTTAATGATAAAAATCTCGACCTCCAAAGGAATAATAGTGATAAAAGGTTGCTAAGAGACGGGGAGACAGACTTATTTCAATGCATTAAAAGGGGTTTTCTCAGCACTACGGGCTGAATCAATAGATAGCCCAGAAAGAAGAGATAAGGCAGAACCTTAAGGAGGGTTAGGGAAGATAGAGATCGGTACAGGGAAAATCATACAGATCGGTTCCACCCTAAAGAATGAAATAAAAGAATGAAATAAAGACCTACATAAGTAGAACCCTAGAGGAAAATCCAAAAGCTTTCGCTTGGAAGACCAAAGAACTGAAAGGGGTGAGTAAGGAGATAATCACACATAGACTTAGCATAGATCCAACGGTCAAGCCGGTGGTATAGAAAAAGAGAAAACATTTGCCCGAGAAGCAGCTAGCCATCGCCGAAGAGGTTTAGAAACTTTTAGAAGCAAAGGTGATATGGGAAGTATATTACCCGGAATGATTGGCAAATGTCGTGATGGTTAAAAAAACCAAATGGCTCATACCGAATGTGTGTCAATTTTACAGATCTTAACAGAGCCTGCCCTAAAGACAACTACCCTCTGCCGAGCATCGATCAATTTGTAGATTCAATAGCTGGACATGAATTATATTCTTTTCTCGATGCAAAGGCAGGATACCATCAAATCTATATGCACAAATCAGATGAAGTAAAAACGTCCTTTGTGACGGACCAGGGGATATATTGCAATAGGATGATGCCGTTCGGATTAAAGAACGCGGGGGCGACATATCAGAGGCTGGTCAACCACATGTTTAAAGAACAGATCGGCAAAAAAATAGAAGTGTATGTCGATGATATGATTATCAAGAGTAAAAGAGCTGAAGATCACCTCCAAAGACACAGAGATGGTTCTGAAGATCTTGAAATCCTACAACTTAAAACTGAATCCCGAAAAGTGCATTTTTGGAGTTTCGACTGGAAAGTTCTTAGGGTATATGATCTCCCAAAGAGGAATCGAGGCAAATCCTGAAAAAATAGAAGCAATCCTCAAAATGAACCCTCCTATCAACAAAAGAGAAGTTTAGAAACTGAATGGGCGAATAACAGCACTCGGGCAATTCATCTCATCTTCGGCCAAAAGATGCCAACCATTTTTTAAAGTACTAAAACACCTGAAGGACTTCCAATGGACAAAAGAGTGTCAAAGATCCTTCGAAGAATTGAAAAAATTCCTGACTAGCCCTCCCTTGCTGAGTCACCTTGTACCTGAAGAAGAGCTCTACCTATACTTATCTACAACTACCGAAACCATAGCAGCAGTGCTAGTAAGGGAGGAATCAGGGGGACAATATCTGATCTACTATGTTAGTTGAGTTCTCCAGGATGCTGAACTGAGATACCCAACCTTGGAAAAGCATGCCCTAACACTGCTCATGGCCACACAAAAATTAAGACATTACTGTGAAGCCCATCAAGTAACAGTCTGAACCAACCTACCCTTAAGTAAAATTCTACAAAAACCAGAGATGTCAGGGTGAATCTTAAAATGGGCTGTCAGGATCGAAAGTCTAGGATAATGTACGAACCTAGACGAGCAATGAAAGGATAAACACTTGCAAATTTTATGGCCAAACTAACTCCTACTATAGAAGAACCACAAGGTATGAAAAAGGAAGAATGGGAGATGTCGGTAGATGGCGCAGTAAGGGCAAAAGGATCTAGAGTAGGGATCGTGATTAAAGGACCCTACAAATTAGTCATCAAATATGCTGTTAAGTTGGATTTTTCGATTTCCAATAACGTAGCAGAATATGAAGCTGTATTAACAATTCTCTCCTTAGCTAGGGAAATCCAAATAAAAAACTTAATAATCTACAGTGATTCTCAGCTAGTGGTCAACCAGGTTAATAGCAATTATGCAGTTAAGGAAGAGAGCCTAAAGAAATACTCAGAACTAACCCAGCTAGCCTTAAAGGGAGGAAAACAGTTAGAAGGAAGCTGGGAAATAAGACAGATCCCTAGATCGAAAAATGGCAGAGCAGATGAAATCGCCAAATCGGCGACAATAGGGAGAACAGAAAACTTAAAGAGGATTCCTATAGAAATTCAAAAATCCCCCACAATAGAGATTCAACCCATAATGCCAATAGAATGGAAAGGAAGCTGGATAGAACCCTTTGTTCGATACTTGGCAGAGCGATTTCTCCCCGAAAAAAGATCAAAGGACAAAAGGGTAATAAACAAAGCCAACAAAAAAATACAGCTGGTATGAAGGGGATCTGTACCGGCGATCTAAAACCCATCCTTGGCTGAAATGCATCCGCCTAGAAGACAAAGATTATGTGTTAAGAGAAATTCATGAAGGGATCTGCGGCGCCCATGAAGCAAGCTCCGGCCTCATCAGAAAGACCCTCGTGCAGGGATGCTATTGGCCTACACTAAAGAAAGATGCAGTAGAAAGGGTTCGCCGATGTATTAAATGTCAAGAACATACTCATGTTCCAAGGCAACCTTCAAGAGAACTCGCTCCCATAGGATGCGCCTGACCTTTTCAACAGTGAGGGATCGATATCTTGGGACCTTTCCCGCCATCAATAAAACAATACAAGTTTTTGGTAATGGCCATCGACCATTTCAAAAAATGGATCGAAGCCGAACCTTTGGCAAAGATCACCCAACAAAATGTCACGGACTTCTTTTGGAAATCAGTTATTTGTAGGTTTGATACACCAGAAATTGTAATCTCAGATAATGGTAAGCAATTCGACTGCACTCCATTTAGATCTTTTTGCAGGGGCCTCTACATCGACCTAAGATTTACTTTTGTAGCGCACCCACAGATTAATGGACAAACAGAGGTAGCAAATCGGATTATCCTCCAAGGGTTAAGAAAGAGATTGGATGATAAGAAGGGGAAATGGGAAGAAGAGATGTATAGTGTGCTCTGGAGTTACCGAACTACACCTAGAGAACCAACGGGAGAAACCCCCTTTTCCTTAACATTTGGTTCAGAAGGTCTGGTACCTGTGGAGATCGGGCTGCTGAGCTATCAGACATAAAAAGCTGGAGAGATCGATCAGGAAACAAAAATCAGAATTAATTTATATCTACTAAAAGAAAAGAGGGATACAGCTTATGAGAAAGCAGTGGCCTATAGACAAAGGATGATTCGGTACCACAATCATAGAGTCAAAGAAAGAATTTTTCAAGATGGCGAACTAGTCCTAAGAAAGGCAGAAATCACTAGAGGCAATGCTGGAGTTGGAAAGCTGCAACCTAATTGGGAAGGACCATATGCGATCGCCAGTGTGGTGAGATTAGGAGCCTATAAATTAAAAGATCGCCAGGGAAGGATCCTACCACAAACATGGAACTCCGACAAGTTAAGGGCCTATTATCAGTAAAAAGTCCATTTTTCTTCTTATTATCTTTTGACTTTGTATTTTATACTTTTTTAGTATTCAGGCAGATTCCAAGAGAAATTAATGAAAATTATTCAAGTGGCTTTTAAGCATCAGAGATCATCCTCCATATAATAACACCTATAAAAGAAAAATCCGCCATGGGATAAGCAAACTAAATGTTTGCTCAAGATTCCCTAAAAAAGAGAAAAATCGTCATGGGATAGGCGAATTAAGAGTTCGCCCTTGATTCCCTAAGTAAGAAAATTGACATGGGATAGACAAACTAAATGTTCGCACAAAATTCCCTAAAAAAGAGAAAAATTGCCATGGGATAGGCAAACTAAGAGTTCGTTTAAGATTCCCTAAGTAAGAAAATCTCCATGAGATAGGCAAACTAAGTGTTCGCTCAAGATCCCTATAAAAGAGGAAAATCGACATGGGATAGACGAACTGCGTATTAGCTCAAGATTCCCTATATAAAATAAATTGACGAAGGACAGGACAACTACATGTTCTCCCAAGACCCCTATATATATATATATATATATATACACACACATCAATTCTCTCCTCTACAGCTTCGATACTATAGTCAGCAACTGTTAGGGGAAGAGGCTCGCCAACAGGATCGACCAAGGTAGAAGAAGGTGAAATCATAGTATCTTCATTCTCGTTGGGATAGATCTCCCCTACGAAGTCAAAATCTTGCTCGGGATATTTGCTTCGGATAGCAGCCAAAACATTTTCCTGGTAAGAAAGAAATTTGTTGGCCATTACTACTTCATATTTCTCCTTTGCAAGATTCTCCTTCTCCGCTTCCTCCTTAAGTTGCCGAACCTCTTGTTGGCTCACATTGAGTTCAGAGCGCAGAGAAGAGATTCGGCTCAGGAGTTCAGCCTCCATATCTTTATTTTTTGTCTCCATATCTTTATACTTACTCCTCTCCACATCAAGAGAAGTCTGGAGCTGGGTGATCTTTGAAGCATGATCATTCTCTAGTTTTTCCCTAAGACGGGCCCACTCCGACCTCAGTACAAAAAATAACGTTTGCGGCCTACAAACATAAAAATATATATAAAGTAAGAAATTGGTAAAAACAAAAGAACTGTTGCAAAGATGAATGATAACACACCTCGAAGATGTACCCATAAGCAGATCCAGCAAGCTCGGCATTAGTAAAATCGGCCATATGTTGCCCATCCGCCGAAAGGTGGATCGCCCGCATAATATCAATGGCGATGAAGGGGTTGCAAACAAAAGCGTCTTCTCCATATTTTTCTTCAACAAACTTGGCGAACATTGTCAGTTAATCAAGACTGATGTCCTCTACAGCTGAGCGAAGTCTCTTCATAGATCGCCCGGAAGAACCCTCAGGAGGACCCCTCTTCGAAGCACCAATAAAAGCTGAAGGAGCTGTAGGATCACCAGCAAAAGCTGAAGGAATTGCAGGATCGCCAGCAGAAACGGTTGTCATAGGGGAAGGTGGAGGAAGTGTAATCTTTTTCACCGGAGAAGATCTGCTTATTGAAGCAGACTTAGCGAGCTTCTTTTTCTTCATCCGCTGAGCCAAAGACTTCATCTCTACAAATAAAAATTAATAATAAGGAAACAAGATTAGTACAAAAATTTATAAACATAAAAGGACACAAAAATCAGTCGACGGATAATACCAGTAGAAGGATGGGTAGAAACTTTAGATCGCGATTTCTTCTTCGAGCCAAAGAAATTCCCAAAGAAATGATCGTACATAAGATATGTACAGGATATAAGACTTAATTTTAAGAAAACCTCTATGTGTTTCTCCTCCTCAGAAGATAGCGTTCGGAGACCACCAGAAGGTGATATTCTTGGGCTAACTACCTAAGTTTTGGGAAGATCGGCTCATCCTTGCTCATGGGAAATGATTTTTGTTTCCAATTTTTTAGAGATGAGGGCAGGGTAAAAATTTTCTTATCACTCTGAAGGTTGAAATGGTCGAACCCCTTTCTCGCCTTAAGGCGGTACAGCTCCCTCACCTCCCTGCTGGTGATGTCGAACCCATGAACCTTCCCTAAAATCCTAAGACCGACTAGTATTTTCCAAGAATTAGGATGAAGTTGGCACATCGGGATGTTATATTCCCAAAGCATATCGATATATAGACGAGGAAAAAGGAATCAAAGCCCAGATTACAAATCCTCCAGATAGATCATCCTATCCAAATCGCCTAGTTTTTTATTAACAAACGTTGCCGGTTCAGGCAAACGAAGTTTAAAAGCATCAGGGATAACATATAAAGCCCTAATTTCCAATAGGCGATCTATTGTTAATTCACAAGTAATGTTAACCCCCTTCTTGGGTTCAGAAGTTGGGAGTTTTAAAGGATCGGCAAACGCAACGATAGCTGAATTTATAGATCGGTTAGCATTAATGGATTTGGACACACTCACAAGTTGGAAAGGTGGGTGTATATACACATTATCAACCCGAGGAGAATGAGATCAATCCGAAACAGTATCTTCGCTATCACGATGGTCACCAGAAAGATGGTCGTTTTGGCTATCTTCAAGATGAGCCATTTCAAAAAACAAAATAAAAAGAATAAAGAAAGGAGAAAGGAACAAAAAACTTACTGGAAGAGTAGCAGAATAAAAATTGGCGTGCTGGACTATTCAAACGAATAAGGAGTCGCCAGAGAACTGGAAAAATCTGTAGTAAAGAAAAATCACAGACAAGAAAAGTGCAGAAAATAATTATAAGGAAGAAGAAGGAAGAAATGAGCAATGACGACAGCAAAGGTAAAAAATTAAAGGGAAAGCCAAAAAACCCTACTTATAGGGCATGATACAAAAACTGAAGGGTTTGAGAAACCTTTTTAGTTTGACACATGACATAAAGGAATCCGCACGACTCTCCTTTCTAAAAATAAAATTATTGCGAGGTGGTAGAAACGACGCCATAAATGCTTGCATCGAGAACTGAACCGACAAGCAAAACTCGCCTTCTTCAGGGATCACCCTATGATAAGATCTCTAGGAAACAGAACAAATTCGAACCTTTAACTCGGAAATCGATGGGGGACATGTGTTACAGACCAATCTAAACTGATCGCCCTAGGCGAGCTAGGTGTTCGTCCAAACAGTCTAACTATAAAACTAAAATCCATCTTCGGGTACAATACTGAAAGAGAATGATCCATCTTCAAAAAGGATTTGACACCATGAGCACACCTCTATAAATAATGTCCCTCTCTCCATTAATCGGGTAACGCAATTCTAAATACCTTTCAAGAGCTAAAAACTTATTAATCTCCATCTTTTCTGACTTAAACATCGGAGTAGCCCCCAGACATATCGCTTAGACCCTCTAACATGTTGTCTTGCAGGAATGAAAGATCATTTATACGAGTGCCAGAGATCGGACCACTTTATGAGCACATCAATAATGATGGAAAATTCTAATAATGATATAAGAATAATATCCACTTTTTATTATATTTCAACAATCCAATGATTTACTTGGATAATAAAGGTTATGTTCTAGATTCTGAAATTTATCCAATCGCAGTATAGAACTTAAGACTTATCCACTCCTCCTAAATCATAAATCCATCGCATATAAGGGTAAGTGAACCTTGTTAACCATCTTAACCCAAATCATAACTAACTTATCATTTAATCACACAAACTCAATTCACAAAATAAATATCTGAAAACTACGCTTAATATTAATTTAGTTTCAATTGAATTAAATGATAAAATCATTGATTTACAATTTTATAAAAAAATAAAAAAATCAATGTCGTTTTTTGGGAGAGAAATACAAGGAAAAAAATTAATATTTTTTTTAGTATTGAGAAATCAAACCTAATTAGTCCTATAACTATAAGGTATGTGCACTTATCCCTAGGATATGCTTAAATATAAAAACAAAAAATAATATTTGAATGATGAGTTAACTATTGAAACTGAATTATGTATAATTTTATAATATTTTATGAAATTTATTTATAATTCATTTTAATAAACATAAAGAATTATTTAGAATTTTACAAAAGTTCTAAATAATTAATTCATAAAATGAGTTAAAAT
>CATKHJ011186391.1:0-11145 GCA_949750685.1 Vernicia montana | reverse complement strand
ATAAAGATTCTTTTTCCATAACTACAATTCAGCAATGTATTTCTTTTTTTTGCAATAATCCAGTTGTACCAATTTGTAGTACATCTGTACCTTCCTTACCAAAATTCAGTAATAAAACACTCTCTATGTCTCTTTGGCATATAAGACTTGGACATGCCTCTGATTCTACTTTACAACATTTGAATGTATATCAGTCTTGTGAAAAACAATCCTATAATCCTTGTGATGTTTGTTCTTTCTCAAAACAACAGAGATTACCTTTTCCTATTAGTTCTATTCATACTCAGAATATTTTTGATCTTCTTCATATAGACCTTTGGGGCCCTTATAAACATGCTTCCTTGTCTGGAGCACATTACATTCTAACCATTGTTGATGACCATAGCAGGGCCACCTGGACCTACCTTCTCAAAAATAAAAGTCAAACATGTCACATCCTTTTCTAGTTTTTCAACATGGTTCAAACTCAGTATGGTAAAACTATTAAATGTTTTAGATCAGATAATGGCAGTGAGTTTACAAGTCTTGCATTTCAGGATTTTTTAAATGAAAAAGGTATTTTGCATCAAAAAAGTTGCATCTACACCCCTCAACAGAATGGAGTGGTAGAAAGGAAGCATAAGCACCTTTTACAAGTGGCAAAGGCACTTATGTTCCAATCTAACCTACCCAAGAAGTTCAGGGGTGAATCAATTTTAATGGCTACCTACATAATAAACACATTACCAAGAACAACTCTTGCATGGAAAACACCATTTGAAGTTTTGAATGGAAAACAACCAGATTATAGCAATTTGAAGTGTTTTGGTTGTTTGTGTTATGTTACTAATACACAACCTTCAAAAGACAAGTTTTCTCCTAGGTCTTTTAAATGCATATATTTAGGATTTAGTCCAAGTCAAAAGGCTTTTAAAACCTATGATATTATCAACAAAAAACTTTATATTTCAAGGGATGTTGTTTTTCATGAAGATATTTTCCCTTTTACTCCTCATACTGAGTCTCATTTACCTTTACCTATACCTCTATTTGATTCTGAACAAACTCCTTTTATTGGTCTTTCACCACTTACACAGTCACACAATCCTAATACTATAGTTGAACATGTTCCCATTGCAGAACCAATTGATTTTAACCCTATTTCTGAATCTGCAACTACCTCTGCAATACAACTTGCAACTGAAATACAACCTACAATTATCTCTAACCCTGCAACAGTAGTTCAACCTGCATCTGGATTTGTTCCTTTTCCTGAAACTGAACCTGTAACTATATCTGAATCCCCATTTGAACCTGTAATTACCTCTTACACGGTTCCTGTACCTAAAAGAAGCACTAGAATTAAATCCAAACCTTCTTAGCTTACTGACTTTGTTACCAATCTTACCACAGACTCTCTTATTTCTGAATCCTGCAACCCCTCTATTGTCAAACCTATTTCTTCTTCATATACACCAAATACATACCATTTTAATCACTCACCTCTATTTGCACATGAATACTTTAATTTTTTAACTCATGTTACAACTATCCAAGAACCTCATTCTTACAGAGAAGCTAGTACTAAAGCAGAGTGGGTGCAGGCTATGAATCTTGAATTAAAAGCATTAGAAAGCAATGAAACTTGGGAATTAGTTCATCTACCATCTAACAAGAAACCTATTGGCTCAAAATGGGTCTATAAAGTCAAGCTGAACCCAGATGGTAGTCTAGATAGATGTAAGGCTAGACTTGTGGCCAAGGGGTATCACCATGTGGAGGGAGTAGATTACTTTGACAGCTTTTCCCCAGTTGCCAAGCTAGTTACTGTCCGGATTTTCATGGCAGTGGCTACTTCCTATTCATGGCCAGTTCACCAACAAGATATCAATAATGCCTTCCTCCATGGTTTTTTAGAGGAAGAAGTCTATATGTGGCCACCTGAAGGTTATTCTAAGGCTAAGGAAGGTGAAGTTTGCAAGCTAAAAAAATCTTTATATGGCTTAAAGCAAGCCAGCAGACAATGGAACTCAGAATTTTGTAAGCAATTGATACGGTATGATTTTGTTCAATCTCAGAATGATCATTGTTTGTTTACCCTGCAAACTTCTACCTGTTTTTTGGCATTGCTTGTGTATATGGATGATGTGTTATTGACAGGAACTTGTGAACAAGAAATTATCAAAGTCAAGTCTTATTTGGATACCATTTTTTCCATTAAAGTTCTTGGCTATGCCAAATATTTTTTAGGCATTGAAATAGCAAGAAGTGATGAAGGTACTTACCTTAACCAGCGCAAATATGCCTTAGACATTGTGACTGATACTGGTTTATTGGGAGCAAAACTTGCAACTACACCTTTTCCTAAAGGGCATAAGTTTACTATTCATACTGGTGAAACTTTATCCGATCCAGACAAATATAGGCGTTTAGTGGGCAGGTTATTATATTTGAATTTCACTCGACCTGATATCACTTATGGTGTGCAGCAACTCAGTCAGTTTGTTAACTCTCCATGCAAGTCTCATTGGGATGCAGCACTTCATATGGTGAGATATCTCAAAGGAACTTCATCTAATCTCTTCTTTCCCTCTAAGAGCTCCTTCAAGCTTGAAGCCTTTTGTGATGCTGATTGGGCTTCATGTCCAGATTCCAGGAAGTCATTAACTGGTTACTGTGTGTTTCTTGGAGCTGCCTTGATTTCCTGGAAAACAAAAAAGCAAACCACTGTTTCACGCTCTTCTGCAGAAGCTGAATACAGAAGCTTGGCCTCTACTGTGTGTGAACTCTTATGGATTTCTTATGTTCTTAAAGACTTCAATCTTCCTATTCAGCTTCCCATTCCATTGTGGTGTGACAACTAAGCTGCTCTTCATATTACAGCTAATCCTGTTTTCCATGAGAGGACTAAACACTTGGAGATAGATTGCCACTTAATCCGCAATCAATACAAGCAAGGTTTTATCTTGCCTCAGCATATCTCCACTCATCATCAACTTGCTGATGTTTTTACTAAGTCTTTGGCTGGTCCTTAGTTTCAGTTTCTATTGTCCAAGTTAGGAATGATGGATTTCCATCATTATCCAACTTGAGGGGGGGATGTACAGATTAGTTAGTTAATTTATTCATGTTATTATTAGTTTGTTTGTTACTAGTTTGTTAGATTGTTATGCTGAGCTGGCATTCTACTTAGTCACGTGTGTTTCACCTCAAGCTCTTTTGTTACTATTAGTCATAGTATATAAATAGGGTCCTGTACTGATTCTTTGAGATAATAAAAACTAATATCAGAAGATATTTTTCCTTCTGTTTTGACTTTGAATTAAGATTTGTTCAGCTTGGTTCAAGTACTTGGGTGCCTTAGAGCCCGAATGGAAATCTAGTAGCTTGGTTCAGGAGCAATGGAGAGTGTGGCCTTGATTGGGGTTCCTTGGAGCCTTAATGGAGATCTTGGCTCGGCTGGCTTGTAGCCCAAATGGATGTCTAGTACTATGGGGTGTTCATGATTCGGTTTGATTGATTTAGAGAAAATATTTCTAATCAAATTAATAAAATCGATTTTTAAATATTTTAACTCTTAACAAAACCAAATAATATTAAAAAATATTCAAATCAAAATTATTTAGATTCAATTTTGATAACCAGTTTGGTTGATTTGATAAAAGTAAAAAATAAATAAAAAAAATTAAAGAGATCATAGAAATTTAACAAACATTAAAATAAAATCATATTATTAAATAACAATCAACCTTATCAATACTATAAAAAAAAAAAAAATCCGAGTTGTGTACTCAAAATTTTATAGCATAATAATAATAAATTAGAATGAAATATTCCCCAAGAATTTAGTAGAGATCAAAATAACATAAAAATCTATAAAATATAAAAATTCAGTAGATATTTTTAACTTTTAAAAAATTTAAAGAATAATTTGTATATTAATAAAATACATATTTAAAAAATATAAAATTTTATTATATTATTGGTTCGGATTGATTTATCTGAATTTTTATTTTCTTAAATCAAAATCAAATAAAAAATTCAGTTTATAAAATTTTAAAACCGTAACCAATTATGAAATAATTTAAATCATAATTTTTTATTTGAATTGAATTGAATCAATTCAATTTGATCGATTTAGTTAATTTTTGTGTAGCGTATGACCAGTAACATGGACTTGGCTCAGATGTAATGAATTCAGGTGCCTTGGAACCCGAAAAAGTTGATTCGGCTACTTTGTAACTAGGATATCATATATTTTTGCTTTTTTTCTTTTTTAAAACATTTAAAAGACTCAAATAAGATTTCAAGAAATATAAGTTAATAAAAATAAAAAAAATGGAAAATTTTAAGACAAAATTTTCCTTTTCCTAGTATTTTCTTTTATCATAACAAAATGGTCTTATAAGTTACTTTTATCGTATCCATCTCCAGAATTTTTAGCTAAACATTTGTAGTGCCAATCCCGGTAGGATACTTATTTTTTATTTGTTAATCTAAGTCTCATTAGTCTTAATTAATTTTTATTTGAAATGTTAACCTTGCGATAATTGTTTCTTTGGCAATTTACTTCTAAATATTTGTTTTATTAATTGTTTTTTAATGTCAAAACTGAAATCCTTTCCCATGCTACTTCTAATTCCTTCTTGTGCCTTGAGGCTGATACTAATTATTTCCGTAGATCTGAATCTTATCACTTTAAGGGCCCGGATGCTGAACAGGATAGTGATGACCATAGGACCATGAGAATTGATTGTGAAGTAACACAGCCTCCTGATTGTATAGATTGATCTAACTTCAACATGGAAGAGCACCAAGAACCAATATTATGGTGCACCATAAATACTAATACAACCCTAAGTTAGAAGCAAGAAAGACATTTCAATATAAAAATTGCAACCAATAATGTGTAAACTTGCTGTAATACAACATTAAAAAAATTTCCAGGTTTCACGGATTTGATGAAATTGACGCTCCAGACCCTGGAGGTGGAGGTCCAGAGCTTACAGATGGTGCAGGTGCATTCCTCTGTGGTGGAACAGAGTGCTGATGTTGCTGGCTGGCTTGTGGAACTTGAGGGGGAACTGTAGAGTGATATATTGGAGGGTACTGCTGATAAGGTGGCATTGCTGGCATATACCAATATGGAGGATAAAGTTGTTGTTGATATTGCCCATATGTTAGTGGCATACCCTGATATGCATAATGCTGCTGCCTCTCCAGTGCAGTTTTGTTCTCCCCAGATCCTGATGGCCCACTAGGAGCCCCATCTTGGGAAGGAATGAGGGCACCCATTCTTTGAGGATCCATTGATGGATAAAATGTTCTTTCCTGCTGCAGTGGCGGTGGTATATTAAAGTAGTGCATTGGTGGAGGTTGTTCCTGAGTGCCAGATGGATGTAATTGGTTCTGCTGTTGAGATACAATTGCCCGAGGCAACATCCCTCTATGAGCCATTGCTGCTTGCTGCCTTGTTTCTTTCGAACCTTCTGACTTAGGTTTTGGTGTTTGCGGTCTACCCTACATTAGCTTCAGCCTCAGCCCCTTGATAACTAGCTTATTGGAGAGCTCTTCTTCAACCTTCTCTGCACCCTCTCTGGTTGTGTAGGTGACAAAAGCAAATGCTCGTTGAGGCACCATTTTAATGGATTCGATCTCACCATGTGCATAAAAGTTATCCCTTAGATATTGCTCAGTAATCCTTGCATCAAGCCCACCCACATAAAGGGTTTTAATGTTTTCATCCTTAGGTGGCTCCAGCGAAGGCATTTCACCAGCCTTGTTAAGTAGCTTTGCTGCCACTGGATCATTCACACTGCACATATATAACAATAAATAAAAAATAAAAATAAAAATAAAAAAAGAATTGTGCAGAGGCTGCAAACATGCAAACATCTAAAGGTTCACACAACACATGCCTATTTTTCTCAGCCTGTTGGATGGGTAAATAGGTGTATACAACAAGAATCACATTACACATTCACGAATTAGATGTCATGTTGACAGGATATTCATTGAAAGTTCTGTCAACTAAAACTTCACTTCTCAAGGAATGATGGTTCCGACTTCTGGGGTTCAATTGAAAGGAACACAATAGAGTTCAGGTAAACTGAGTAAAAAGATCCAACAACCATATATCAATTCATTCTTGCCCTATTACCTAGAATTTTCATTATATATGTAGACAAAACACACACACATGAAAAAAAGATACAAACACAACTTGAAGTGCTAAAACACAAACAAATGCTTGAGGAGAGTTCCAACTTTCAAGTAAAAAGGCAAGCAATCCAGGAGGAAGAAGGATTTTGCATCACCTCCTCTAGTAATATCTAATAACCCATTACCAGTCCAAATTACCTAGGACATAAATGAGAAGCATTAATGACAAGTAATACATTACAGCACCAGATTAAAAACGATAAGAATCTTCTGCCACCATATTAAAGATTGAAATGTCAAAGCTCATCCATCTGACATAAATTATGCAACAAATACTAAAGAAATCACCAGGACAGTCACAGTCCATATGATTGACAGGAAAAGTAAAAAAACTTTAAATAGAAAAACTAGAACCAAGAATGAGCATATATGCAAGAGCACCAGAAAAAGAGAGAATAATATTTAGACGAAATAAATTAACCACTTGCACTTACCCATAGTAACGATCCTTTATATTTTTCTGTGATAGCTCCCCGGTTATGGGCATGTCATGCCTATAAGGGCATTCAACACCTCGTGTGCATTCACCTTGAACATAGAAACTACAAACATGTGCTCGGTTTCTTTTGTAATATGGCATTGATCTTTGCAGCTTCAGAATTGTGTCATTTGGCCGCACCTTTCCATATGAAGATTCATAATCAATACCAGCTCTGGCCTGTATTGATCAAATACCATAATAGGAATCAAAATATGCAAGAGAGCATAACAGTTTAATTAAGGTAATAATTGTCATGTAAATGAAGAAAAAGTAGAACCATCTATATCAATCACTCCTCAGAGCCAAGTGACATGAATGTCTACAATTTCTTAGCAGATTTACATAAATGAAAGCAATCAATAGCATGTTGTTAGGCCTTGCCTGAGCACCGATCTGATCCACTAGAGGGGATCGAAATGCTCATTCGGGTTTGGTCTCGGAGAGGATTAGGTAGGAAGGCTCGGTTGGGTTTGGCCTCGGAGAGGATTAGGCGGGAAGGCTCGATTAGGCGGAAAGGCTCGATTAGGCTTGGCCTTGGAAAAGATAAAAATTGTGGGTTAGTTTTTGTGTGACCCATCTGTTAAGAGTCTGCCTCTAGACATGGCTTTTGGAGGTGATTTGACCAGTTGATTTGCCCTTTGATTTTGTTTGGATCTGGAAGGATGGTATGATTTGCTAAAGAAGCATGGGATAGGCTTTGACTGGTTCGGGCCCTTTTTAATCAGTTTAAGGATGATAGGTCTTAGAAGTCATGGCTTGACTTTGACTTTACTAAGGAAACTGGGCTTCAAGGATCATGAGTTTTTGAGAAATTTGGGATTTTTGGTGGGCTTGGCCCTTGAAAAATGATATTTTTCCAAAGAGACTTAGGTTTGAAAGGATGGTAGGTTGGACATTTTGAAAAGATGTTAGGGAGGTTGTATGATTTTGCTATTGCAGCATCATTTATGGAGAAGACAAGCACAACTTATCTTTTTGTCTGAGATTGAAGAGACTCTTAGATTGACAAGACTCTTGGGGGAGACACTGGATTGATTTTGGACAACGACTCAGAAGATGTGCCCCTTGATTGATGAAGGAGCTGTTTAGCTTTTTGGGCTAAAAGACTTGACAGACGACTTAAACCTTAATGAATGATAAGGGATACTCGATGGATGACAGGAAGGATATGCCCATACTGAATGATAAGGGCTACTTAGCTACTTGAGCTAAGAGACGTGACGGATGACAGAAAGGATATGCCCCTAATGAATGATAGGGCTGTGTGACGGATTACAAGAAATGATAACTTAGAAAGATGATGACAAAAGATGATATGGAAGACATGACCATGATGGACTGACAGTAGACGATTCGGAAGGTATGCCCTTAATGAAGGTTCAGCCAGAGAATGATTACTTAAGAAGATATGCCCTTAATGTAGGATGAAGACATAGGGGACAAAATGATTTGACTAAGATGATTTTTTTTTTTAGCTCTAACTTTTGCCCGAGCCGCCCTTTCGGGTTTTCAACTCGACGAGCTTGCTCTAATTTCTGCCTAAGTCATCCTTTCAGATTTTCAACTTAGCGAGCTAATCAATGAATTTTTACATTTTTATAAAAAATTATTCCACCATGATTTGGACTACTACTTTCCTTCATCTTGGGGCTCTGACCTTTGCCTAGACCATTTCATTGAATCTTAGTCTAGAGAGAAAACTTGTAGGGATATCAGGTCTTTTTGGGATTGTTGCCCCTTGTTGAGGTGTAATGTTTGATTACCTAAAAGTGCAATGGGTAACTTCATTGGATTGCCTTTAGCTTCGCCTGCTCCAACTGAAGAGAACACCACTTGGTTTTTTCTATTATCTCAATTATCCTTTAATTGGGAGCTGGTGAAACGGCTGTTGATGCGAGCACAAGAAACACCTCAAGTTTTGATTCTTCCAATTCATGGTGAAATGCAAATGTTTGCCAAAATCCATTGATTTTTTTTTATCTTTATTCTTTTTTTTTTGAATTTACTTAACTATATAGGACTGAACAAAACGGATGATAAAAAGAGAAATGCATGAATAACATAAATATTTTATTATAACAGGAGAAGATGGTACAATGTAGAAGAAGAATACAAGAATGATAGACTCAGACTTGAACTCAAACTTGGACTTTGAACATGGACTCTAACTCAAATTTGGACTCGGACTTGGATTTGGACTCAATCTCAGACAAGTCAGATTAGCCGAGTTTGAACTTCTCCATAGCATGCTACTTAGATAATGGTGAGGTGGGATGAGGTGGGGTCTGGCTTCCACTTTGGTGAAGATACATGGATCGTAGTGATGGATTTGGCTTGAAAGGGAAGGTGGCATGTCGGTCTTAGCCTCAAAGGTCATAGGGTTCATATTCTTCATCACTAGTCAAATCAGTGGTGGAGAATTCATTTTGAAATGATTCGCTCTGGATGCAATCTTCAATCTTTGTAGCAGTTACAACTAAAGCCTTGAAGGTGGGTAGGTATTGGGTTAACAAGTGGGCTTGGTAAGCTAGGAGTAGGTTTTTGATAAGGATGTCCACTTGTTCTTGCTCGATTGGTCTGTTTACCATTTAAGCTGCTTTAGCCCTCCACCTTGTAAGTAATATAGAGAAGGACTCATTTAAAAGTTGTCTGGTGGTTTCCAAATCACACCTGGCGACATCTACTTCAGTATTATAATGATATTATTTGACAAAAGCATTACTGATATCATCCCATGTTTTATTTTGGCTCTTGTCTAGTGAAAGAAACCATTTCTTAGCTGCATCGATCAGGGATTGTTGGAACAACTCAGCAAGCTCATTGCTAAGTCCCAAAGGTTGCATTGCCCCTACATATATTTTCAGATGAGTCTTAGGGCAAGTGGTTCCATCAAAACTCTCCAGTTCAGGCATTTTGAATTTGGGAGGAAGCTTGGCATTAGGAAACAAGGTCAAGCTATCCATATCAATCAAGTCACTACGGTGCTTTAGGGTTTTAATGGTTCTCTCTATAGCTTCAAGTTTCTCCATGAATGTTCACAGGTCAAGGTTAGAGAAAACTTCCTTCATTTGAAAAAGATTCGCAGGAAAGGAAGTAGTAGATTGGGTAGTGATATCTGGAACAACAGTAGTGTTGGCAAGGGCTTGGACCGGAACAGGATTGGCCCGATTCAGATTTAGGGTAGTCTGGTCCAAAATTGGGTTTGGGTTAGTCGGTTTAAGAATGGTTTGGCTAATCATAGTCCGAACTTCCTCAATGATAGATTTCTATTGTTCTTCAATTTGGACTTGTTGTGCATTCAGAGCGGAGGTAAGAATAGCTTGAAGCCTTTCCTCTTGCTTTTTAAGGAGACTGGTGACTTGTGTAGTTAAGGCAGCCATGTCAACCGAGTTAGTCATTGGTACCTTTAAGAAAAACAAAAAAAATACCCCGTGAGTGGTTGGCAGTGATATGAAAAGATGATGGGAGTAGGGTAAGGTAGGGTCTGTCTTCCACATAGTGATAGGTAGAGTAAGGTAGGGTCTGTTTTCCACAAAGTGATAGGTAGAGGTTTCCTTTTTGGTAGGAAGATGTTATAGTCCTTTCTGATAAGAAAAGGTTTCCTTTCTGGTAGGAAGAGGTTTCCATTCTGGTAGAAAGAGGTTATGGTCCTTTCTGATAGGATGAGGTTTTCTTCCTGGTAGGAAGAGGTTTCCTTTTAGGTAGGAAGAGGTTTCCATTTTGGTAGGAAGAGGTTATGGTCATTTCTGATAGGATGAGTGAGGGTCCTTTCTAGTAGGAAAAGTGAGGGTCCTTTCTAATAGGAAAAGTGAGGGTCTTTGCTGGTAGGAAAAGTGAGGGTCTTTGGATAAATTAATGGTTCTGATTAGATAGATTGATGCTACTTTTTGGTAGGATGGTCTGGTAAATTGATGATCCTTTATGGTAGGATGGTCGGATAGATTGATGGTCCTTTCTGATAGGATGAGTTTTTCCTTTCTGGTAGGAAGAGGTTTTCTTTCTGATAGGAAGAGGTTTCCATTTTGGTAGGAAGAGGTTATGGTCCATTCTGATAGGATGAGTGAGGGTCCTTTCTGGTAGGAAGAGGTGATAATCCTTTCTGGTAGGATGGTTGGAAAAAATGATGGTCCTTTTTGGTAGGAGAGTTGAATAGATTGATGGTCCTTTCTGGTAGAATGGTCGGGTAGATTGATGATCCTTTCTGGTAGGATAGTCGGGTAGATTGATAGTCCTTGGTGGTCTAGGGTATATTGGACCAAGGTTATTGGATTTTAGGGGTAACAGGTTGGGCCAACGGTATTGGGCTTTGGATATCTGAGGTATATTGGGCCAAAGTTATTGGGCTTTAGGGGCAATAGGTTGGGCCAACGGTATTGGACTTTGGAGATCTGAGGTATATTGGGCCAAGATTATTGGGCTTTAGGGGTAACAGGTTGGGCCAACGGTATTGGACTTTGGAGATC
>CATKHJ011186035.1:0-11492 GCA_949750685.1 Vernicia montana | reverse complement strand
CTTTATATGCATGAGCTCCAGAAAAGATATCCACCAAATTCGCTCGAGTGACAATCTAGCAGACTTATTTACTAAGTCTTTACCTAATGTCATATTTGAACGGCTTGTTTTATCAATTGGTATGCGCCGTGTTAAAATGTTATCTTCATCAGGGGGAGCGAATTAATATAAGATTGTACTCTTTTTCCTTAATCAAGTTTTTGTCCCACATGGTTTTTTTGACCAAAAGTTTTAATGAGGCAATCTATACAATGATAGAATAGCGCATGAATTGTACTATTTTCCTTAGCTATATTTTTCCCCACTGGGTTTTCTAGCAAGGTTTTTAACGAGGCATATTCATGGCGCAAGTAATATCTAAGGAGGAGTGTTATAGATAATTATTATATGTGGATATTACTTAAACATTCTTGAGTATATACTTTAGAGAGATTATAGTATAAGACTATTTCAGTAATGTTGTATACACTAAACCCTAACTATTCCTTTATATAAGGGAAGCTAGAGTTAATCTAATAATAAGAGTTTCGAACCCCTTTTACTCTCTACATATTTTTTCTCTCTCTTTACTTTATTACTTTATATATCTTCTTATTGTTTTTGATATACTGAGCTAATAAACCGATTTACAACACCAGCACAACATTCATTTTACACTGGGGCATAAATTAGCAAATTAACTCAATTTCAGATGTTCTTTGACATTAAATTAGTTATATCAACTAAATTTAGTTTTGGATGTAATTAAATTGATTTAAGGCAGGTGGTCGTTGCAGGAAATATTCGTGTATTTTGTCGCATAAGACCTGTCACATTGGGGGAGAATTTTGGTAGGTTAAGACCAGTGGTGGCTGTGGATTCAAGTAATGTTCTTATAAAACTTGCTGATAAAAAGAGTAAGAGTTACAGTTTTGATAGAGTTTTCCAGCCAACTTCATCGCAAGGTAAAATAACACTTATGTTCACAAAGTATGCAAACAGATGGCCGTCAAGTGCTCATATGTCAAGGCCATTAATATGCAGATGAAGTTTTTTCAGAGGTTGAACCAGTCATCAAATCCGTCCTTGACGGTTACAACGCTTGCATTTTCGCATACGGACAGACGGGCAGTGGAAAAACTTTCACGATGGTGAGGACTAGCTAATTTGCAGATGAAGACGGTAAAGTAATAAATGCAGAGTATCTAACATGAAAAGGATGCATAGTTGTTCTAACTGCATTTTGTTCTTGGTATGGGTTTTTTCAGGAAGGTAGACCAGATGCTCCTGGCGTAGTGCCTTGCACATTTGAGGCACTATTTAAGCAAGCAATTGACAGTAACCATTCATTTCTCATCAGTTTCAGCATGCTGGAGATTTATATGGGGAATCTGAAGGACTTGCTTGTGCCCAAGCCAGCAAGAGCAACTAATCCTATTTCTCCTTGGTGAGTAAGTTGTCTTGCCCAACAATCACTCCCGTCGACTGTCCATTTTATGCTTCCTTGCTCTTTCAATATTACAAGATAGAATATAAATTAGTGAGACATTTCTGCATTGCAATATTTTCATGTAGTCAACAGTATTGTTATGGCAACCAAGTTCATGGCTATCTAGATTGCAGAGAAGGCTGCTATTGCGAAACTGCATTTGCAATTTTAACCTGCAATAGGGAAAGCACATGAAAAGCAATTCTATCATTTCCCCTGCTTTGTAGAAAGAAAAAAAGACCAAACACAATTTGGCAAAGCAGCCTAACAATAGAGTGCAGCTGAGATGAGGAAAATGAACGTGTGGAAATACAAGACAGGACTGGATGAATAATGAGTGCATCATTATAAAGGGTGGAAACAATACCCAGTTGAATATAAGCTTAGAAAGGAGTGAAGATGTCCTGCTTATACTTATAACTAGATATGAAATAGGAAAATAATAGGTAAACTAAAAATGGTATGCATTGAAGTGATAAAGATGAAGAATAATTTAATACTACAAGATCTCATCGAAAGTTTAGTCGTAAACCCAAACATTTATGTAGCTAAACATAGAAAGTTTGGAGGAACAAGATTTATGTAGCTAACTCTGACTAGCATAGAATTGATGTTGAGTTGAATTAAACAAGTGGAATAGTAGTTTTCTCTAGAGTCAACACATAGTTACCATCGTATCATATACCTTTAGACAATTACCACTCAAATTGAACCCACAAGTTCTATAATTTTCAAGGCCAAAATTTCTAACATTCAACATTATCATGATGGAAGACAGAATAGTTAATTGGCAATCAATAACTCTTTACCTTTTCAATTATGTTTTTTTTTTTTTTTTTCCAAAACATATATGCTTTACAATAATCCTCTAAACATAATCTAGTACATGTTCAGCCTTTTAATTCAAACAGATCCAGAGGGCGGAATTGAAATTGAAAACCTTGTATCGATTCAAGTCAATGATTTCCACCAAGCTTTGAGGCTGTACAGATTAGGATGCCGTTTCAGATCAACTGCCTCAACAAACGCCAACATAACTTCAAGTCGATCTCATTGGTAACCACTTTACCTGATTAAACTTATTTGTTCAGTTTAGCATGAACTCAGAGTAAAGCATGGAAAACATAAACATTTATGCAGTTGCCTTTAGATTGAATATTATTAATTTCAGAAACTACTTCGTGAAGATTAATAAAATTATCCCTGTTCTCTTATAGAAGAAAGAATTATCTATATTCTCACTTCTTTTATTTCATCATTGCTCTAATAGCATGACACGCATAGCAATAACTTGCTATGATGCTCCTGAGAGGCGAAGGGAAACAAACAAAATATGGTTAGTTGACCTCGGAGGAAGTGAGCGTGTGCTGAAGACAAAGGCATCGGGGAAAAGACTTGATGAAGGAAAAGCTATTAATTTGTCACTCTCTGCTCTTGGAGATGTTATTAGTGCCCTACAAAGAAAAAAGCACTACATACCTTACAGGTAGATGTTTAACTCGCCCAGGCCTCAATTCATGAAAATAATTATGGTTGGTCACAAGAATCCGTCAAGTTATTTGGCATTATGTTAAGTTTAACATACCTGAAGTTGATTAGCTGAGAAAAGAGTGCTTGATCTCTACACGTTTTCATTAGGATAGCACAAAAAAGGGACCAAATGAGAGAAATTATCAGTCTGACCATTCTCAGCACTAGAAAAGAGAAACAAATATATTTTTCTGCTAGGCTATCAAGATTGTACATGCATAAAACAGCAATACTTCACTACACATTTGTCGAACCGATCACTTTGGCTAATTCCAGCATCACAAAGTAAACCCTAACACACAGCTTTTCACTTTTGACAGGAACAGCAAGTTGACACAAGTTCTTAAAGATTCTCTTGGTAAGTTACCCTGTTCTTACATCTTCCCTTTCTAGTGGCACTCTAAGGGCCCATTTTGTTCACCGTAAAAATGCAATCGGAATGGAAATGACTGCCTTTTGAACATTTCATTCCAACTTTGTCTTTTAGATAATTAAACATAAATGTTAATCTTAAAATTTTTATAAAACTTGATTTCATTTCCATATGAACAAAAGTGAATCAAACCAACAAAATATCATATAGAATTTCGGTCTTTTGTACAATCCTAATATAGGGTTAGCATTCTATTTCCATTTCCATTTTCAAAATATCAATTGAGTCCTAAGAATACTATAACAAAAAAGACTCAGACCACAATCATTCTTCATATTCCTGGAAGACACAACTTATTCCAAACAAATGACTTCTCACAAAGGAAAAATGTTAATGGTCAGATTATTCACCTTTCTTGGCTACTAGGGCACGTAAAGGGATTTTTTGCAATGATCTAAATATTCTTTCTCACATAGATCTTTACCTTGTTATCTTCAGGTGATGATTCAAAAACACTGATGCTAGTCCATGTAAGTCCCAAAGAAGAAGATTTGTGTGAAACCATATGTTCTTTAAATTTTGCAACAAGGGCAAAAAACATTCACCTAGGCAATGAGGATACAACAGTGAGTAAACTTGATACTTTATTTGATATTGTGTTGCTTAACTTTGGAAATTTTATATCACAAATATTGGGTCTAAGAAAGTACAGAGTGGTTGTTAATTAGATCCAGTTATGTGTTGTTCAGAAAGGAATAAATCATTTCGACAAAGGTAAATTATTATAAAGAGTGCAACTCCATGTATCGAGTAAAATATAATATGGAGAAAAAATTGAAACAAATCACAAATTGCAGTGCTCTAAAATCATTTTGTAGTTGCAAAAGAAGAGAGATGAAAATTTGAAATCGACTATAAATAAGATACTAACCAATGAGGTGAAATTTTGAAATCAGGAAGTAAGAGGGCAGAAGGAAGTAGCGATGGCAAATCTGCAGCAAAAGATGATAGAGATTGAACATGAGCAGCAGCATATTAGAAGCGAAATTTTGAAATTAAAAAAGAGATTAGAAAATCTAACAGGAGAAAATTTATCTTCTGAAGAGCAGCTTGAGGCATATAGTTTCATTGAAGAACCACTTACAAAGAACAGGGCAGGAGATACCACAGCAGTTACCATGTCAAAGTTACCAAGATTTATGCGGCCTACCATCTGCAGCCAAAAGAAATCAGGGACAAATTATCAAACTTCAGAATGTAAAGTGCCAGTCTCTGGAAGAAGGAGAAGGCCATCATCTCATCGTGCTGAGTCAGTGACTTTTCCTGTGAAGGAACATTCAGATCACAAATCAGAATGTAGTATTTCCAGATCTAGCTGTTTAGTGGGATTAGACACGAGAAACAGTGCTGATAATGCAACAGAATACAGCCAAGACACATCTGAAACTGATATTAAAATAATTGATTTCCAAGAGCAAGAAAAAGTGCAAAGGAATTCAGCTAGTCAAATGGCTGACATTAGTGGCATTCAAAAAAATACAAATAGACAGACAGCCATGACTAATTACATCAAATTTACAAAGGTTGACAGTTGGCTTGACCTACAGAAGAATGAAACGAATATGAGTGGTTATACTCATAGAACTAAGCAGGTTTTAGCTATTCCTATCCCCAGGAAGAAACAGAAGCATCATGAGCAGAGCAAAGCAAAGAATGCTTTCAATGAAGAAACACATAGTTTTTGTGATTCTAAAATACAAAAGGAAGTGAACCACAATCAAAGGGATAAACTGGTTACTGCCAGCAGAATTGGAAGGCCCATATCAGAAGTGGGGATTGACAAACCACTAACAATGTTACAGGATTTATTCAATCAGGACTCAAGATCTGATTTCTTTTCCATATCTCAGACAACTGAAGGAAAGAGAATGATACAAACACAGGAATCTGTAGATAACTCATCAACAGTAGATGACAAATGGGGCACTTTTTCTCCAGAAGATGTGTGTTGTCATACACTTGGTGAATATAAGGATCATGATCATGCACTGTCCGACATGCAGACAGTAGAAGGACAAAAACAAATATCAGATGGTTTTCAGTTACAGAACAATGGAAGCTGGGAATTTTTGCCATCTGATTTAGATAGCAGTACCATTTGCTCAAAGGGAGATTCTGGTGACTCCATGTCCAAATTAGAACTTGATTCATGCCATCAGCAAGTATCCACTGAATTGATTACGGAAGATGGTGAAAGGCAAGACTCAGATTCCTCCATTCAAACCTCAGCAAAAGAAAGAAGACATGGCATGCTTGAACTAAGATCACAACGAGCTTTATTTGTGAGCTATACAAAACAGAAGGATTTAAACAAGCAATTTGATAAACCTCAAGAAGAAACACAGACCACAGGTAAACCTTTTTAAGTCAGATTCAAATATTGCTCTCATATTTGACCAAGTTCATTGTTTTTATTACCCTCCTTTGGCTCTTAGCCACCTCCTTCCCCCAAAAGATAAAAAGGAAAAAAGTAAGAAAATTCACTATGCTTAGTGGCACAAAAATTAGAAACTGGAGAAAATAACTTACATCTTGGTTATCCAACTTTAGTAAGGGAGAAAACAACCTACATCTTGTAGTTACCCAACTTTAGTAAGGTTGTAAATTATCTTACAATTTTCTTTAACTGTATTTTGGCCAGGAATATGCCATATTCTCAAACAGAAAATCGAGATTTTATGTGCAAGTGCTCTTCTAGGGTTAGGGTTCTGTAACCTGGGATATGAGCATGAGTTCTTCTACAGTTTAATGCTTTGAAGCAGCAGTAGTGGCTGAAAGGGTTAACAATATTTTGTGTGATGGTGAGGGTGAGTGATGGGAAGCAAGCTTAATCCAATTCCTGATTATAAGTAATGCTTTGTGCAATAAAGCAAGTATAAAAGGTTTCCATGGCTTTATCTAAATGATATGCAGGAATTCTATGCCTACTATAACAGGAAAGCTGTTATTGAAGTTCTACTCCAATTTCCATAGCTGGAATAATTATCTGAAGAACAAGAGGATGCAAATTTTTCAATGTGCCTCAGGTAGCCTAGACAGTTGTTGGTCACTTGGTCTATGTATATATGTATACGCATATTTAATTATAAGTTGCAATAGACTCATTTAGTTTTACCATACCTGTACGAATGGAATATACTAGAGCCATCTTGTTCATAGAATCCTCGAGGTCTTGATCTTTTCTATGTATATTTTTCTAAATTATATAATGGAAATTTTTCTATTTGAATATTCTAATCAATGGATTAAAGCATTTAGGGGACTAATGTTAACTAAAACTACAGGTGTATCAAACACTGATATTGTAAAATTTCTTTAAGGAAGACACTTTTTAATTTACTTGTTTCTTTAAGGTTTCATATCTTGCTTATGTTCTACAATGGACATAAACTGCTTCCTATTATTAAAAGAAGAAAAAATAAATAGGGAAAAAAAGAAACTTTAAGTCCAGAGGCGAGAGAAGGATGGACCGGGCAATCGTATCTAGCCTTATATTGGTTTTCTTTTTTTTTTTCAAGAATTATGTTCTTTTCTCTCTTTATTTTGCCTTTGTTTTTCCCTTCCCTTTTATAAGTGAGTTTATTTTGCGTTTACTTGACTGATTATCTTATAATTGATAAAATTTAATAATTAGGTTTAAATTCTAAAAGGTTATGCACTAGCTACTGTTTATACTCTAATTACAAGATATCATCTAACCATGTTTCTGTCATATGAATTTGGTAATTAATTGATTTTTAATCGCTTAATTCGTGCAAAACAAGCATAAGCCAAAACCTACTGAGTTTGATATATATATATTTTTTTAATTGCTTTATTCGTTTATGATGCTTAGTTTTACCATTTTAGATTCATATATCTAAATCTCATATATGATAATGAAGTTTCATAATGCTATTACTTCAACCTCAACCCCCAGCCTAGTAGTATATGAATATACTATAGAGGCACACCTAGTCATAACTCTAATTTGCATTATCATATGGATAACTACTACTACTACAACTACAACTATAACTAAACTTTAATCCCAAACTAGTTGGTGTATGTTGCATGGATCCGTTTCTTCCATTCCGCTTAATTTTGAGTTATTTCTTTTGAAGGATTTAGACAAGCTAAATCCTGGGTCTTCCCTTTCCTCTCTTATCCTTGTCCATATTTTAAGATATTCTACTTTCCTAAAACTATAAAAATGAAACCCCTAAAACAATTGGTTTTCAGGAAAGGCTTAAATTATTATTCCAAGGGCTGACAGTGGTCATAAAATGCATGACTATCTCTTTAGCTCCTTAATGTATTTCAACATCAATATAGATTCTTATTGACAAATGAATAGCATCAGCTGCTTCATGGAATTTAGCGTATAAAATGGACACAAATGTTCTATCTATTTTGTTATTTTTCTGATCCAATTTGCAATTCTATATGCTATACCAGATATAACATTTAGCAAGAACACTTTAATTTTCAGAAACAGAATAAAGAACAAGACGGAGAATGTGTGTATGAAAATCTACCAGCAGCACAAAAAAGATTCAGATTTTACAATGGTTTACCTCTTGTTAGTCAGATAGCAAACATATTATGATGTAGTGATGCTTCATTCATCTGAAGAATATCAAGTCAAGAAGCAGATGTTATGGGGTGAAATCAGTTCTCAACTACCTCAGTAGTAAAAGAAACCCTAAACCTTTTGAGAAGTCAGTGAACTTATCCAAGTCCAATGGAAAGAAACATCTAATTGTAAGTTTAATAACTTAGCTGTTGGGCAGGCAAGGTAGTGACAGCATCTCAGATGGCTCCAGCATTAAGTCACCCATTGCTGGAAAAAGTACATCCTACCCCTCACCAAATCCTATATTCGGACGTAGAAGTACATCCTACCCCTCACCAAATCCAAGCAGCCCAACACATTCTCTTTGCAAATGCTCAGCAAGTCTCAGCTGCCCATTTATCTTGCTTAGAACTTCATATATCTCAACAAACTGAAGATGTGATACCTCTCCCGCAACAAATTCATATACTCTATTATTCACTTCAATGAAACTTCCTCCTGGCATTTTCTTAGCACCTTTGTCCCTCATTGTAATCCTCACTATTCTGGATGCTTTCCACCTACCAAAAGAGGCATGTAGATTAGATAAAAGTGCATAGTTTCCACTGTTATTGGGCTCCAACTTTATTAGATGTTGCAATGCGTGCTCTCCAAGCATAGCATCACCATAAGTATTAGCAGCTGCAAGAAGAGATCCCCATATTGCTGCATTTGGCTCAAATGGCATCTGTTGGAGAAGTTCTTGGGCCTCTTGTAGGTAACCAGCACGCCCAAGCAAATCTATCATGCAGCCATAGTGTTCAATCTTGGGTTCAATCCCATACCTCAATCTCATGTTGCTAAAATATGATCGGCCAATTTGAACCAATCCAGCATGGCTGCAAGCAGAAAGGATGGCGAGGAAAGTAACATCATTAGGCTTAACTCTAGCCCTTTCCATGCGAGAGAACATTTCAAGAGCTTCTCTTCCAAGTCCATGCAAAGCTAGACCAGCAATCATTGTTGTCCATGTAATGACACTTCTATGCTTCATACTCTCAAATACTTCTACTGCCCTTTTGATATTACCTGACTTTGCATACATGTCCATAAGTGCATTATTAAGAGGAATAGTTCTTTTCAATCCACGTTTGTCAATGTAGTTATGAATCCACTTCCCCAATTCTAATGCACCCAAATGAGCACAGGTAGAAAGTGCAGCCAACATTGTGATTTCATCAGGCTTCACATTTTCAAGCTGCATTCTCCGGAAGATGGCAATAGCTTGGTGGGGTCTATTCATCTGAGCATACCCAGAAATCACAGCCGTCCAAGAAATCACATTTCTTTCAGGCATACAATCAAACAGATGTTGAGCATTTTCCATGTCACCGAGCTTGGCATAACCGGCAACCATTGCATTCCATAGAGCCACATCTCTTGTTCTCAGGCACACTCCATCAAACAGCTTGCGAGCATCAGAAATATAGCCCCTGGCACAAGACGAGTACGTCTGAATAAGGGCAGTGACAACGTGAAGGTCAGAGTCTAAGCCAACAACAATAGTTTGACAATGAATTTGCCTCCCTGTTTGGATTGCTAACAATCGAATGACAGCCTTTAATGCAAAAGGATAGGAGTAAGAGTCGGGTCGCAAGCCAGCAAACTTTATGTTGTTGAAAAGAAAAATGGCAGCTTGGGGTGGTAATTGAGAGAAAGAGAAAGCCCTGATCATGGTGTTATAAAGATAGATATTAGGTTGTGTTTTGCGGGTGAAGACTGAATAGGCATAGAGAGAGAGGCCCAGAGAAGAGCAGGCTTCGATGAATCGGCTAAGAAGGAGATTGTGACGATGGAGGCCTGTGGAAACCATGAACCCATGTGTTTGTTGTATGTGTTTGAGATTGTAGCATTGGCCTAGCAACCAAATCAATTGCTCTGCAACACTACATGGGAATGCAACATGTTTGATTCTTGACATATATGATACATGAAGAAAACGCATTTGGCAGCTCTCTTCGTCAATACATATATCATAATCATAATTTATACTTTTTTTCTCACTTCAACTTGATTTCTAATGTTATGGCATCTTTATTGAGGGTTTGATGAGAGTTTATTGGGCGTTGGATGGTTAGATTCTTCTCTAAGAGGTTGATGCTGTTAAAGAAAGCTGCAAATAAATCTTAATTGTCAAAGAAAATAAAAAAAACCTGCACCGGCAATCTTGAAAGTTTTTTTTTTTTATTATTATTTTGCATAACTTGTCAAAATGAGGCATTTGAAAGTTGAAAATTAAGTGGCAAAAAAATTGATGGAGAGGGCTGCTTTGTCTATAAATACAATACTTTATTTTTATGTTTAGTTGTGTATTTTTGTGAGATTGTGAAAATAGAGAATATGGTGAGGTGCATAGAGAAGAGTGAGATTTATTAAGGAAAAATTGAGAAGAATTTTCTTAAGTTGTGAGTGTTGTAAACACTATATTTTCTCTCTTTAGTGAAAGATCTGCAGCAGTCCGTGGAGTAGACAAGTTTATGTCGAACCACTTAAATTATGTGTGTTATTTATTATTTTTGCTCTCTCTCTCTCATAAATCTAGCATATAGGAAATTTGCGTAAATTCTTAACAACTGATATCAGAGCTTTTGATTCTTATTTTGGGATAAAGAGAAATTTTAGTATGACTGCTGTCTGGAGCAGTATTATATTTTAAGAAAAAAAATATACTATACGGAAAAAAAATACAATGAATTTTTGGGTGTGATCCGTTTTTGAAAGGATGTAAAATCAAAATTTTGGTGAATAGTAAAACAATAATTGCGCAAAATTTTTGCATGGTTTTACTGTTCATGATTTTATTGTTTGAAGAACTGTAGTAGGGTACGGTACTATTAAAGGGGGTACTGTAGCTACGGTAACTGTAGCAACATACGTCTACTGTGAATAGTGTTTTGTACTATTCACCGGGTCCACAGCAAAAATTTTGAAGAGGTCCATTTCACTAAAATTTGACGTGTTGATTCCATTTTTGAGCTCGGTTTTCTCAAATTTGGATTATTTAGTACTACCTTGGTAAAATGCGTTCTTATACACAGTGGTTTACAAGAATTGTCAGAAAAGATCCAAAAGAAGTCAGATTTGAGTGAGAGCAATGGCCGTAGATGAAGGGAAGGTGAAACTCGAGAAGTTCAATGGCACAAATTTTGGGTTCTGGAAAATGCAGATAAAGGATTATCTGTATCAGAAAAATCTATATCAACCTCTCTCAGAGAAGAAGCCAGAGTCTATGAAAGAGGAAGACTAGAACCTTCTAAACAGGCAGGCCCTCGGAGTTATCCGATTGACGCTGTCACGCAATGTTGCTTTTAATATAGCAAAGGAGAAGACCACAGCAGGTCTTATGAAGGCTCTTGCTAGTATGTACGCGAAGCCATTTGCCTCGAATAAAGTACACCTCATGAGGCGATTGTTCAATCTGCGGATGACGGAAGGCGCATCGACAGCTCAACATCTCAACGAACTCA
>CATKHJ011186021.1:0-10806 GCA_949750685.1 Vernicia montana | reverse complement strand
AACAGGTGAAAATATCTCATCAAAATCAATGCCTTTTCTTTGGTTGAACCCTTTAACAACCAATCTGGCTTTGAATCTCAGATGGAAACTGTGTTCTTCATGCTTGATTCTGAACACCCATTTATTTTTCAAAGCTCTTTTGCCTTTAGGCAACTTCACAAGCTCAAAAGTTTTATTCTCATGCAAGGACTTTATCTCATCTTGCATGGCTTCAATCCATTTCTGCTTGGATTCATCATCCATGGCTTCTTCAAAGTTCTTAGGTTCTCCCCCATCAGTGAGTAATACATACTCATTTGCTGGATATTTGATAGAAGGTTGTCTTATTCTATCACTTCTCCTCAATAGAACTGAGGAAGCCACAGGTGCTGGTGGTTGATGATGAACATCATCATCATTGTCATCATCCGAGTCAATCTCATCAGGAGCATCATTTATCTCAGGCTGAGCATCCTGAGTTTCATCTCCAACTTCTCTCGGCACCGTTGTTGGAGGAACTAATTCCAAGTCTGTTGAGTCACCATTAGAGTTAGGAACATTCTTATCCATCTTGTCAATATCTTCAATGGTTTGGTTTTCAACAAACACAGCATCATGGCTTTTAACAAGCTTCTTCTAGACCGAATCATAAAATCTATAGCCAAATTGATCTTGACCACAGCCAACAAATATACACTGTCGTGTTTTAGCATCAAGCTTGGATCTCTCATCTTTAGGAATATGCACAAAGGCTTTGCAGCCAAATATCCGCAGATGATCATAGAAAACATCCTTTCCTGACCAAGCTTTCTCCGGAATATCATTCTTAAGAGGGACATAGGGTGTGCGATTCAACACATATGCAGCTGTCTGCAGAGCTTCACCCTAAAATATCTTAGATAACTTTGCATGTGAGAGTAAACATCTAACTCTCTCCATCAAAGTTCTGTTCATCCTCTTAGCTAGGCCATTCAATTGTGGTGTCTTCGGAGGCATTGTTTGATGCTGAATACCATGCTCTTTACAGTAGCATCAAATGGTCCAGTGTACTCTCCACCATTTTCTGTCCGGATGCACTTCAACTTCTTCCCAGTCTTTCTCTCAACTGAGGCATGGAATTGCTTAAAGACATCTAACACCTTATCTTTTGTCTTCAAGGTATAAACCCATGTCTTCCGAGAATGATCATCAATGAAAGTCACAAAGTACTGAACACCACCAAGTGACTTTGGCATTGTTCCACACAAATCTGAATGTATCAGATCCAACATGTTTTTCATTCTGTAAGGAGTGGAAATTTTGAAAGCAACTCTGTTTCATTTTTCAGCCAAATAATCTACGCATTTTTCCAAATGCACCTACTTCATCCCAGATAGCACATTTTTCCTTACTAGATAGGTCATCCCCTTCTCACTCATGTGGCCAAGTCTTCTATGCCACAACTCAATAATATCATCTTTCTCCAGAGCATTTACACTGTCACTGGAGAGCTTTGCATTCATCACATATAGTGATGAGTACTTTTTACCTTTGGCCACTACCAAGGAACCTTTAGTGAGTTTCCATTGACCATTCACGAAGGTGTTGCAGAAACCTTCGTCATCAAGTCTACCTACTGAAATCAAATTCAGCCACATATCTGGAATATGCCTCACATTTCTCAGGATTAATCGTGTGCCATTCTCTGTCTCCAAGCAAATATCTCCTTTGCCAATAACTCTTGATAAGTTATCATTTTCCATTTTAACAACACCAAAATCTCCTGATGTATAAGATGAGAAGAATTATTTTTGAGATGTAGCGTGAATGGAAGCACCACTGTCAATCACCCAACTGGTCTCATGGGATATAAGATTGACAACATCCTCATCATAAACAATGTGAAATTCATCAATTGCATTTATTTGTTCATCATCATTGTTATCGTTCTGCTTTTTCTCCTTGCCTTTGTTCTTCTCCTTTTTGAACTGTCGGCATAATCTTTTGATATGCCTTTTTTTTTTTTTTGCAATGATGGCACTCAACATTAGCATATTTGTTTGACTTCATTTTGATATTGTCTCTGGAGTTTGAACCCCTAGATTGGCTTTTCCTTCTAGATTCTGTAACCAGAACATCTAGTTGTGATGAAGAGGTTAAATTCTGTGATCTTCGTCTCATCTCTTCATTCAGAATACCGCTTTTAACAGCCTCCATATTTATAACACTGTTAGGTGCTGAATTGGTAATGGATATCTTCAAAGTCTCCCATGACTCTGGTAGAGAAGCTAACATCATAGGAGCAAGCACTTTATTGTCAAACTTTATGCCCATTCCCGACAATTGATCAACGATCCCTTGCATTTCATTAAGGTGATATGCAACATATGTGCCTTTTCTATATTTTACTTACATCAATTTTGTCAAGTAAAATAATTTATTATTGTCGGTTTTGAAAGCATACAGCTCCTCAAGCTTATTCCACAAAGTTCGTACGTGAGTCTTATTGCAGATGTGGTTGTAGACATTATGTTCGATAAACTATCGGATGAAACCACACACTTGCTCATGCTCAAACGCCCATTCTTCTTTTGATTTGTCTTCGAGTTTACTTGTAGTAAATACCGGTAAATGCAATTTCGTCACAAATAGGAGATCTTTTATCTTATTTCTCCATATGTGATAATTTGTGTCATTTAAGTTGATCATTTTACTTGTCTTTGCTTCCATAACTTCAATACTGTTGAACTGCTACAGGAACCGTATAGGTGAACAGTAGCGTATGTAAACAGTATTCGTATATGTGAATAGTATCGTATTCTTGCACAGTATCTTGCTACAGTAACGGACTAAGCTGCTACAGTAACGGACTGGGCTGCTACAGTAACTGGGCTTGAACAGTAACTCAGAGTACTATTCACAGTAATAATTTTTCGAGAAAAATTTTTCTGATGTGGAAGATCAGTCAAAACTGCAACTACAGAGCATACTTTCAATTTTCAAAGAAAATTAAAATCAATAGCTCTGATACCACTTGTTGGGCCCATGGGTACCAAAATGCAAAATAATAACAATCAACAAAAATAACACCAGCAATTTAACGTGGTTCACCCTTAATTTTGGATTACATCCACGAGATAAACTCCGAATAAAATATTTCCACTATTACGAATAGTAGGTACAAGAGAGTCTTCTCTAGATTAAATCTAGAGGCAATACAATATTAAAATGAGATAAACCCAAAATAGTAATACTCACAGTGTTTTTCAAAAATACCCCAAGTATTTTTCTCACTATTTTGTCACTCCTCTTTTTAGAAATTATTTCTTAAAAATAATAAAGCACTCTCTTAATATCTTCAGAGAACTAATTCTCTCTGACTCTCAAATTGCTTCTTCATAATTTTTCAGTTCTATGCATGGCTTTTTTATAGCCATGCAAAATGCAACATTTTCAATAATAGTAGGTAGGTGGTTGCACCGAATTTTGATAAAAAAAAAAAAATTTAATTGTTAGGCACCACCCAAAGTATTTGTCAAGTATGAGCCCCAATGAGGAGGGACCCACTACCAACACATTTGTCGCGACTCAAATTCGAAACCATGACCGGCATGCAATTAGACGGAGTTTAAACCACACAAGCCTAACAATTAACCTATAAAGATATTTTATGAAGTCTATTTAAACTCAATTAATCATATGTACATCTTGAATTCAAAAATAATAACTTGACAAGGTAACATCTAAGACGTATACAAATGCTTATAAACAATGGTTAACCCAAATATCAATTACATAACCAAATATAGAGATAAAAGACTCAACTACATATAAAAGAACAATTCATGGATCAAGTTAAACTCAACCCTGCAATATTTGAAATCATATAAAAATACTAACATAAATCTAACTTCACTCGAACTTAGCTTGGCTCAAAAAAAAAAACTTAAGCCTCATCTAGAAAGTTACAAAAACCTACAAAACTGAGAGTGAGAGGAGTGAGCAAACCACGCGCTCAATGAGAAAATATATGAAGGCAAGAAAGGAGTCTAATTTTGAAAACATTTTAAGTACATATCCATACCTAACACATACATAGCAATAAACAATAATTCAAATATAATTTGAATACAAATAGTAGTTTAATAAAATCATCAAATACTTTCTTTTAAATTTATATAGTTTAAGAGCATATAAATCTCACATATCACTTATACAAACATTTTTTTTCTCAAATATATATAAGTTGCTTTAAAACAAATAATCATTTAATCAAATAATGAGGGAGAATTCAAACTGGACACTTTAATTTAACATGTGTAGTACATAGATCATATAACATATAAGGTCCAAAATCCGTATAACATATAAGTACTGTGAAGTATACACCAGATCATCCTCCACAAGCCAAATTCATAGACATATAAGGCCATAGTCCAAGTGAATTTCAAGTGCACCATAAGGAGTTCAAGCTTTTGTTTTATCTCAAATCAAAAGTAACATATACAAAATAATGAAATAACATATAATATATAATAAAATAAAATTTGAACACCAAATATCAAATGCAAACAATTACATATATATACACATCACACATTCATATAATTATTCAAATAATAACAATAATTTGTAATTTCCAATGCATATATTTATATAGCTTGCCTTCCCCAACTTCTAATTGCAAGTAAGACAATTATTCAATTCAATCCACTATTACATAATACATAAATTCAATATTACATAAATGCAAATATAAAATTCATGTATGAATGCTTATAAAAGAATATTTCTTATGTTATTAAAATATATTAATGCTTAATTTTAAGAATTAAAATCATTTATACAACTAAAACTAATTTTTAGCGCTTCTATGTCTCAACCTAGAAACTGGCAGATCCATCAAATAAATTAATATCTTAAAATCTAACCATTAGATCATCTCTAAATTTTTACACCGCAAATCCAACATCTCAAAGAGCTTGCCTATAAAATTTCACATTAATCAGACCATGTAGTAGTGCTAAACAAAATTTATTTTTGCAACTAAATTACAGATGTCAAATGTTGAGTACTCTGTAATTAAAATTTTATAGTTAAAACTATGATTGTTGGATCATCACCAAATTTTTATGACATATAGCTAACATAATAAGGAATGTGATAATTTAATTTCAAATCAATATGATAATGATAAGTATTTTTAATAATTCAACTTTCAAAACTAAAATGCACAAGTTCGAGTCTCCCAAATCATAAAGAGTTATCACAAATTTGGTAAGAGATGTTAAAAGAGAAAACTATCCATATTGTGTAACCTATAATATTATTTCGGTCCATCGAGCTTTCCTAGTATAAAAAAAAAATGCACAAGTTAAACTGTTGATAGTTTATGTTAGATTACATGATGAACTAATAAATTGTATAAATGAGTTGTGTTAATATTATATGTAATGCTTAGTTTATATATAGATACAATGACTAGTTTATGGCAAAAAAGTTTTTTTTGTTGGGATTAGTTGAAGATTTAGTCCTCCATGCATTAGAGCACACATTCAGTTCGCAAGTTGTTGCCTTATGGTGCTCATCTATTGTTAGTGCTTTTTGGATCATCTGGTAGGCTCGAAATCATGCTATCTTTGATGGAGAACCGACAAACATTTTTCATGCTCTTCGTTTATTATGGAAGTCTATCAAAGAATGTAACTTTTTTAGCATTGGAACCATGTATAACACCTTTACCGAGTTGCAAATTCTTCAAGCTATCAACATTCAAGGTAAATTATGTACAGCTCCTAAAGTGACTAGTGTATCATGGAAACCTCCTCTTGCAGGTTTTATGAAAGTTAATACGGATGGATTTGCACTTGGTGCTCCTGGTGTTTCTAGTGCAGGGGGAATTTTTAGAAATTCCCATGGATTCGCGCATGGAGCTTTGGCTTTTAGCACAGGTATTTCCTTTGCTTGTGTTGCGGAGTTAAAAGCTGCAATTTTTGCAATTAATAAAGCTTAGGTGAATGGCTGGCATACAATTTGGTTGGAATGCGATTCTACTTATATTGTTCATTTGTTTAAGACACGAGCTAGAAATGCCCCTTGGGAAGTCAAACAAGATTGGTCTCAATGTCTGAATCAGCTTAGCAACATGAATTGTTTTATTTCCCACATTTATCGTGAAGGAAATTGAATTGCAGAACAGTTAGCTCGTCATGGTACATATGTTTCAACCCCACAATGGTGGTCTACAGCTCCGGATTTTTGTAATCTTTTAGGAGGATTATAGTGGGAAAGAAAATTTTTTATTTTGCTAGTAGATTGTTTTTTCATTATTTCTTTTTTTTTTTGTGGATTTTTGTATTTTCTTTTTTCCTTAATAATATTTGGTTGCCAGTTGTGTGATGAGGGTACTACGGTTGTGCCAATCTAGTTGGGTATCCTAGTGCACCTCCTGATTTCTGGTAATCAGCTTTTTACTTAAAAAAGAAGGAGAAAATGAAGGAGCTGCTTATGGAGGCGTAGCTGGAGTCTTGCTGGATCTGCACATAGGTGTTTAATTGGTGCAATTGAGATGGCTGTTATTGTTGAATATTCTTCCTTCTTCTTTTGACTGGTACAAATGAGGTAGCTGCTATTGTTGAATCTTCTTCCTTCTTCTTTTCACACTGACACCCCCCCCCCCCCCCTCTCAAACTCAAGGTGGTATCGTATATGCCAGCTTGAGTTTGCTCAGTAGATTTAGAAAACGAGTTAAAGTAGAAAATAAAATACATATTAAAAAGCTAGTTAAACAGACTGAAAACAGGAAATAAAGACATGCCAACTGACAAGCATAGTAGAATGGGAAAATAAATTTGAAAAATTTCATGAAGACAAAATACAAAATGTTTGATTCTTCCATTTTAAAGAGTATGGAGCTGAAAAACATAAATAAAGTCAGAATATGGTAACATAGACTGAAAACTAGTGACATAGTCGAAATCTGGTAAAACATATCAGATTTTGATACATGGCGAAACACGTAAAAATTGATAAAACAGATGCCATAAATCGCTTTGGAAGGCCAAAAAATTAATTTAGACGGCCCAAAAGAGAAGATAAATTCAAAAATTGGTAAAGCATATACCAAAAATGGATTCAGAAGGTCAAATATGGATTTAAAAGGCCCAAAACAAAAGATTGAGTCACAAAATGATAAAATAGATACCAAAAATAAATTCAGAGGGTCCAAAAATTTCAGGAATCAATCTTGGTTCATATAGAACCGGTAGGAAAAGGGTCGAACCAGAAGGTCACAAAAACACAAAAAATTGAGGTAGGTTTGAAAACAGATAAAGAGAAGCAGAATTTTGCAAAATGGACAACAAAATTGAATTCAAAAGGTCTAAAAACCTTGGGAACTGGTTTGATTTTCAATAGAACCGAGTTGAAAGTGGTTGAACCGATCAGTCAAAGATTTTTAAATCAGTTCGGTCAGCTTGAGAACCAAAGAGCGGATCAAAGCGAACAGAGCGCGGATCCGGGTTGGATCTTACGACAGGTTAAAGTGCTGACGTGGCAGAATGGAGTCCATGCCAACACGTGGCAGACCATGGTTGGTTGGAGTTGATGACATGGCGCTGATTAGGCACTAGTTGCTGACATGTGCCATGTGACATGATCTGATTGGGTGTGTTGCTGACGTGTCACCACGTGATGGTGACATGGCATCGTCTTCAACCTCCAGCAGCGCGTGGAGCACATAAAGACTGGTGCAATTGGTTGTGCCGACGTGTGAAGGCGCGTCCGGCCTCCGTTAACCGTCAGACAGGTTTCTAAATTCTTATAGTGATGAGTTATTTCTAAATATGTGATCAAAATAATTTTCTGAAGTGTACATGTAGAGGTGATGGAGGGAAAATTTGAGGAGACTAAAAAACAAACTAGATTTTCTGAGGAGAATGACCTTTAATGAGCTCTTAGACTCTGATAACATATTAGATTACATGATGAACTGATAAATTATATTAATGAGTTGTGTTAATTTACATAGAATGCTTAGTTTATATATGCATACAATGAGTAGCTTATGGCTTGATTGAAGGAGAAAATGAAGGAGCTGCTTATGGAGGCATAGCTGGAGTTTTGTTGGATCTGCACATGGGTGTTTGACTAGTGCAAATGAGATAGCTGTTATTGTTGAATCTTCTTCCTTCTTTTCTTCTTTTCACACTAACAGTTTATACTCGAAAATTTATTTGCAATGATCCGCCTATTGGATCATGCTCAAATTAAATATGTAATAACTAGACATATCTAAATACATTATATTAAAATTTCACCGTCAAATTCCATTTGAAACTCCAATTATACTCATAACAGTGAACCTAATATCCACTAACTAAATGTCATTTAACTTGATCATTCATCAATTTCATATTCAATAGTTCAATGTGATTTTATAATAATTAAATCCACAATAAATTATTGTATGAACCTCAATTAACAAAAATCTAATTAAAACTTCAAGAACCCTAACCTAGTTCCATCACATATAATTACGCTCAATAATATTTTCAATTCTCATTCTTAATCTTTTAAATTCAATTAAATACTATTACAGTATAGTTTATTACTAGTTAGTTAGTTAGTTAGTTCTTCTTACTGTTAGGTTGGTTACTTGAGTTTGTTACTCTGTTTTAGCTTTCTATTAGCTTCTATCAGTTTCCATTAGCTTGTATATAAACTTTTGTACTAAGTTTTATTGATTTAATGAGAGAAGTAATGTAGCCATCAGTTTTTCATCATACAAACTAAATCACTATGAAATAATTGTTTGCACATATTGTTAAGAATATAACATGAGAAAAATATCACACATTGATTAAATACAAACATATTAAGTAATTAATATAGAAATGAACTTTCCAATCTTAATAACTGACTTTTAAGATTGGTTCTCCCAAATCTATATTAAAAACTTAATATGGTATCAGAGTTTAATCGAATAGGATTTCAATTTCTCTTTCAATTTCCGGTATGTTTTGGATTTAATTTGATTTCAATTCTTGCCATGTAGTGAGTTTCTTTCAATTGTTTTTTACCCGGTGATAGCTTTCAAATTTATTTTTTTTACCTATGTTGGGCTTTCAATTGTATCAATCCAGACCATATCATAAATTTGCAAATGTTAACTGACCTTAATAAAAAAATATTTTTGCCAAGTTGCCACTTGAGAGGGCTATTAAGAATATAATATGAGAAAAATGTCTCACATTAATTAAATACAAATATATTAAGTAATTAATATAGAAATGAACTTTCCAATTTTAATAGCTGACTTTTCAGGTTGACTCTCTCAAATCTATATTAAAAATTTAACACATATCTTAAGTAAAGACACCAAATAATTTTTAAAATATGCTCTTCTCCTCAAAGACTTCCAAATGAGAAAATAATCAAGTATAATACTAAATAAATATTAACCCTAATTTATTAACTCTAAGAAGATAATTACTAAATATTAATTTTAATTTATTAATCAATAGCTAAATCATTAAAACTAAAATTTCAATAAATATTACTACTATTACTCATACTATCACATAATGAAATATTTCATGTATTAACCACATATATAAAATATTTTCTTACGAATTAAATAAATTGGATAAAATTAAATCATCCTACTAAGTTTAAATTACTCATATAATTATATAACACAATTATAAAATAAAAGAACCATTTTAACTAAATTATAAAATATTTCATGTATATATAAATGTAAATAATCAAATATCATTAAACATCTATTTATAACACAACTCAATAATATGAATATATAATGTAATGCAAAATATATGAATTTTTGCATAGAATAACTAATAGATGTTTAAAATACATATTCTCAAGTACTCTAAAAATACGAGATCTTACTTTCTATTCCTTTTAACAAAAATTCATCCTTAAATTTTAAAATATTGGTGTACTGCCAACTTAATTTCATGGAGATAATAATTTTTCACTCCACATTTGTACTTTAAGAATTTATTACTTACCGTAATAACATAAAAAACTTATGTGTCTTCCAAATTAATAAGTATATAACTTCAAGGTTAGCCTGATTGGTAAAATAGTTTGTTCATCTCTTTATTGACAAGAGCTCAATTCTCGAGGTCAGCATCTATGAGATAATTTCTAAATGTATAGATCGAGCGCGAGAGGCCGAGCGTGAGAGTACATCTTTGAACTCGCCCAAAGATAAAATTTAGTCTCGATTGACGCGTAAACTGGTCCGAGCATACTCCTAATTGACTGAAAAAAATAATAATAATAAGTATACTACTCTTAAGATCACCAAATAACTATTAACCATTTTAATTTATTCATAATATCATAATAGGCTTATATTACTATTATTTATCACCAACACTTAGAATCATCACAACATGTCAAGAATATCAATACATAATTCAAGAACCATATAAACTTTTTATTCAATATAGTATTAATTCATCTCTTCATAATTATCATCCTTATAATCCATTACCATATAAATTAAAATTTTTATTCTGACATATAAATAAACTTCAACTTAATAGATATCGAATCCAAATCAAACACTTATTAATTAGAATTTCCAAGAATTCCAATAATACTAAATATAAAATTTAAATATAATAAAAATTAGATGAAGACCACAAATAAATAATTAAATAGAATTACAAGTAATGAACTTTTACCCTTACTTCATGCAAAAATAAAAGTAATTGTTATGAGTGAACGGTGATTTTTCATTTTCAATTCGTATAAAAGCAAAACAATTGTCATGAATGCATTTTACCATTATGGTTTAATAAAAATTTGATTGTT
>CATKHJ011185982.1:0-12907 GCA_949750685.1 Vernicia montana | reverse complement strand
ATATTTTTTATTAAAATTTCTAATACACAATTTCTTAATTAAAAATACATTATAGCAAATCAAAATTTTAAATACTTAATTTCATGAAATACCTTAAATATATCATTTTATTTATCAATTTATAATATAAATAATTATATTTTCTTATTAAAACAGAATTTTAAAAATTGATGGAAGGTCGGGTTGTTACAATTTAAGTTGCAAAGAACCGTCAATTCAAATAGAAGTGATTACACAAATTTGGAGCAAAAGTAGTTTTTTTATTGAAGTGAGTGATAAACTGATACAATAATTTCACAAAACTATTTATAGTGATTTATACAAGGGTAAAACTGTAATTACAAATAAACCCTATAATTAGGTTAGAAGTTACAACCTAGATTGGGCTCACTATTTACAAATGGGCTTAGATAGTATCTTCTATACATGGGTGGGTTATGGGTTTGTTCCAATTCCAAGTCCAATAAAGATATTGGGCCCAACTGTTATTTTTGGACTGGCATTAACAATGCCCCCTGTAACCCTTTTCCTTGTAAAGATGAAGAGTTGGACCTTTTTGCATCGGTCGTTACTAGCAGTTAGAAAAATTTTGAATTTTGGAAGTCGAAGGGTCACATCTTTTCATCTTCACATAAGACCTATAAATAGTGAAAATTTCCTTTTCCTTTTTTTACTTTTACCTTATTTGAAAACCAGAGCTTCTCTCTCTAGAATTCCGGCTTCTTTCTCTCTCTATAAGTGTTCCACATGTTCTTCAAGTGTTCATAGCATTCAAATAAGTTTTTCAACTTTTCTTTCAATTTTCTCTGATTTGATCTTCAAGTTTACTTGAATCGATATTTATTCTTGTTTCTATTGGATCGGTAGGATGACCAAAAGAAAATGAATTGTTGAAAGCTCGAGCACACTAAAAGAAAATTTTACTTTTATGGCCACCTTCATCGATCCGATTTCTACTAAGGTACTAATCCCTCATTCTAAATCTCAGTTTATTCTATGGCCGATAGTAACTGCTCGGGACACTCCTTACGAACACTTTCTTTATGGAAAGAATTCACCAACTTAGTTTAAAATTAAAATTTATCTTCATCCATGGACCCAAAAAACCTCTCGATCCTGGCTAATTGTGCTTGATGAGTATGTGGCTAGGTATGATCGGCTTAGTCCATTCTTCTCCAATAGCTGGATTTCTTTAGGTATTGCCGAGCTCATTTTCTTATCAACCTTTAAGATACCTCTTCTTAGGAATTTCCTTTTTCCCCTTTTATTATTTTGGCCGACCAATGCAAATGTTTTTACATTTAGATTTGGCACAATGTTAATCACTTTATTTGATATAACCGTCCTTTTTGGCATTCCTCTGACTAGGAAAAACATAGATGCAACTTTAGGGGCTGATATAGAGGATCTTGATATTTCATTTGGCAAAAATGATTGTAGCTATAGTAATTTCTTAGCTCAAAACCAAATATTAGATGCCAACCCATCCACCCAAGAACATGTTGCTTTCCTTTTGTACTAGTTATGCAAGTTCATTTTCTGTACAATTTTGGTCAAGCCAGCTGAATGCTTGCTTGATTGCCCTCCATCTTTAGTGGTTAATGGTCTAGATTGTGGCCTTGCCTGCTTTCATTCTTCATATTTAGACCGATTAGGGGTTGCCTCAGTTTTTGAGCTAGTATATGTCTCCATTCCCTTGGCTGCTTTGGCATGGTATCTTGAACCCTGGGTTCAGTAAGAAGGTCTTTGTCCCTTTCTGGTTCCTTGTGCTTCGATATTACCTGAAACTCAAATTTACAATAAGGGCAAACTAAACAAGTGTTAATCTTACTAAGCTCATGTTAGGGACTTCTAGCTTTGTGGTTTTCATCATCACGAGCTTTCTGAGGTTCAAGTTGCACCATTGGCTTCTTCCCTTATGTCTTTGTCTACAAGTCCACCTTTTCATTAGGCTGAACTATTGGGTTTGTTTGTAGGTTACCTACCTCTGGTATTTTGATGCCCGTTGTGTTGATCTCGGTCATCTTGACTATTATCTTAGGGAATGGATTGGTTTCAACCAATAGTATTTTTCCTATGCCCAAGAAAGCAAGTCTTCCTTCTTGAATGGCCTTCTGGATTATGTTCCTGAAGACTATATAATTGTTGGTGTGGTGTCTGAAGAAATTGTTCCATTTGCAATAGTCTCGTTTTGCTCGTTCTTTCACTGGTGGAATTATGTGGCTAGCCAAAAGAGTGATTTGGTTATCCTTGAGTAGACAGTTAAATATCTCATCAAACTTATTCAAGTTGAAGGAGTATTCCTTGACAATCTTATTCGGGTTGAGCTCAACTGCCTTCTTCTTGAATGCTGAGGGTTTACTCAAGGCTGAACACTTATATGAAGCGTCTGGTTTAAGTTTGGTAATAAGTACATTTGGATGAACATTTAAACCTCTTCATCAGAATCTAAAACTTCATATTGATCAACCTTCGAGATCTCTAATGGATCTTGGTAATAAGTACATTTGGATGAAGTCTTCCTCTGATGTTTCTCCTTGAGGAATCTCTTATACCCATTAACTCGGTCAAGGAGATCATAGAAGTCCCTGAATTTATGGTTTTCAAAGTGTTCCCCGATAGTGATAGTTATGCCACTAAATGAAAGGTTGACCAATTCGGCCTTTGAGATATTGGCATTACAATAAGCTTTAACTTTTCTGAACTGAGCCACAAAATTATCAACTGACTCTCCTAGCATTTGAGTGGTCCTTGCCAGTTTGGCCAAAATGGTTGCTGGGGGAGTTCGGTAAAACTTAGTGTGAAATTGCTCTTCCATTTAAGCCTAGGTAGTGCTAGCATCTGTCCTGAGATTTGTATACCAAATAAAGGCTGATCTAGTCAAAGAGTTACTGAACAGATGAAGCTTTATAAAGTTTTCAGCAGATGATTTCCCACACTGTGTAGTCAATATGGAAATGTGTTCAACAGTGTTTGAGTTGTCCTCCCCGAAAAATAGGATAAACTCGAGGATTTTGTAGCCTCTAGGAAATGGGTATACTCAATCAATCCAGTTAGGGATAGACTTCCTGTACATTGGTCAAGTTGTATCCCTGAAATCTACCCCCATGCTCTCATAAGGACATTGTCAATAAATTAGGGATCTATATAATCATGCTCCCTTTCCCAGATATCTCTATCATTTAAATTGTAATTAGGTTGGTAGTTCGGCCTTCTATCATCATCTCTATTATATCCAGGATCATAATCTTATCTCCTATTGTTATATCTATTATCATTTTGGTAATCATTATAACCATAAGGAGCATTATTACCTGGATTATCTTGCCCAATTAGTAGAGGATCCCTCTTTTGTATTGGTCAGCTCCAATTCTATCAGCTCGGCACATCAAATTCACCTCATCGTGCTTTAATTCGTCCCTTTGGTTATCAGGAATGTTTCTTTTGTATTGTTTTAGCGAAGTTCCTTTTCTCAGCCATATCATCTTTTCTCCCTTCCATGAGCTCGATGAAACGAGTCAAGGCTGTAGTGAATCGGTCCAAAGATCTATTAATGGTCCTTGGTACAGTATGATTCTCTTCTACCATCGGCCTCATCACAACTGCTATCTATTTGATCATTCCAAGATAAAGGCCTTTGTTTTCTCGGGCCACTCCATCTGCAATAGCCCGTTGATCAACCACGCTCAAAGTTGGTGGTCTTGGTATGATCATCTCCCAGTTGTACTCATGATCATTGGTTTGGGAGTTTTGAGTTTTGGCATCTTTGGGCAATAAGATGTCCCCTACCTTTTCAGGATTGTCTATATAAAAATATTTGCTTTGGTAGGATTCCAATGTTCAATGGCCCTCTGTTGAGATTCTTCTTTAACTGTGAGGCCAATGATGGTTGGTTCCCAGTTCCAATGGCTGATGTACAGCCATCAGTGTCATCAGGTTTGTCGCTTGGCTTACTAGTCTGATCACCAATGTTATTTTCAGGATTAGACATCTTCTTGATTCTAAAAAAAATTCTACTGGGCGTGCCAAAAAAAATGTTAACCTTAAATAATCTTTAAGTAAGTTAATTAAGATTAAAACCTTTAGATTATTTTAATTAGGGGGTCCTTTATTTCAGTTCTATTAATACAATATTAATTAAGAACAATGCAATAAAAAAAAAAAACATAATCTAGAGTATATAGGCGTTAGAGCGTCGTCAACCTTCAACTAGGGATCCCTGCAATGAAAAATAACTTGACTTTTCAGTATATAGGTGGCCGGTACTATCAACGTCCATTCATGGGTATGATATATAGGCTGTGAGAACTATCAATCAAGGGTGGATATATATGTTGTGCCGTCAATCCTAGAGTGAATAATTAGGTTACAAGAAACCGTCAATTCAAATAAAGGTGATCACACAAATCTGGAGCAAAAGTAGTTTTTTATTAAAGTGAGTGATAAATTGATACAATAACTTCACAAAGCTATTTATAGTGATCTATACAAGGATAAAACTATAATTACAAATAAAACTCTAATTATTCCTAATTAGGTTAGAAGTTACAATTTAGATTGGGCTCTTTATTTAAAAACGGGTCCAAATAGTATTTGCTATACGTGAGTTATGAGTTTGCTTCAATTTCAAGGCTAATAAAGATATTGAGCCTAACTACTATTTTTTAGTCCGCGTTAACAATATTACACTCTCTTAATTGGTGTCAAATAAGTCTTTGATGTATATGAAAATAATAATTGGAAGACTCAATGTTAGACAAATAAAACTATATAAATTTAATAAATAAAATTTAAGGGTGGTAAGATGTATTTTGCCTAATTGGAATCATTTTAAGGATAACAATATAAGGAATATTGAATTTGAATTTTTTATTCAGATTATTATATATTAAAAATTTTCCTTATTTGTAAAGTTTTTCAGTTTTCACTTCCAAGCTATCATTCTAACCAAGTCCAAAACTTGCCATATCCTAAAATAAATAAATAAAGGTGCAAATAGCCTATTAATTTATTTTTGCCTTGAGATCTCTCTTTGTAAAAGTCAAGCCTCCACTCCAATTAAATTAAAATCAATAAATATCTTCCCACATGCATAATCTCACATCATAAATTGCAAATCCAGGCTCCATTATTCATATGATTATAGATGTATATTCTCAACTTTTTAGTGAAATATACTTGCCAAAATTGAAACATTGACTATTATTTTTTTTACTAAATTTATTTTTGTTGAAATTTAAACTTGAAAGTTGAATATTGAAACCGACTCTAATACTATTGAATCAAAAGTTAATCTATTCAACAAGCACCAAAAAAAAAAAAAAAAAAAAAAAAAGATACTTGAGATTGTATTTATATATGTTTTGGTGGCTCAACACAAAATCATAAAAAGCTTGAATAATTGGTCTTGTTGTGGGTCTAATTTGGGCCAGGCTTAGCCCAAATATGCATATGTATGGGCATTTAGCTTTTATCTACCAAGAAATCATTAGAATGCCCAAGGGCTGAAATCCATTGCTTATTGTTGGGTTTGGTTGGGCTAATTATTTGACTTAAGTGATGAAATTCAAAGCATAGAAATGTGAGTGCGAATTACCATTAATTTTTGGTTTAATGGAATTGAATATTCATTATAAGAATTAGAAATCTTGAGTTTAAATCAGATTGATATCAAATTGAAAAAAAAAAAAAAAATCCAAAAGTCAGAAAAGAAGGCAAAATAAAAACAGAAAACTGCCAATTCATAAATGCCCAGGAAACATGCACCAGAAAATTTAATATCCACAACCCACAAGACACCCACCACCCAATTTTTATAAATTATCACCCATGACCCAACCCCAACAGCCACGTAACAATTTACACGCGTGAACAAACCACACATGTGAACTTCTCACGTGCCACGCGTGCCAAAGCGGCTAATATGACAATATGCAGAAGAAGTGGAGAAAAAAGGCAATTGATGGCATTAATGGCACTAGTGCTATTATATCTTGATTTTAATGACTCTGTGGGTCCTTTCCTCTCTCTCTTTCAAAAGGGTACAGCTGGTCCTTGTAGTCCTGGTACTGCTCTTAGTCCCCACACACACTTAACAAGGTTTCATCTTCCATGGCTTCTTTGTTTTCTCACATACTCTGAATTTCAACCCACAAGCTTCTTAAAGTTGTAATCTTTTTCTTAATTCATTTCTTTCTATTATATTATCTTACTTTTTTTTTTTGGTTTTTAACTGTTCTTTTTCTTTCTTGGAGTGATAAAGGTGGAGGCATGAATGAAGGGTTGTCTCTAAAGTTCATTCCCAGTATGGTTCTTCTTCAGGTCTTTTTACTGCTTTTAAGTGAGTACCCATCTCTTAATTTCAGTTTTTCTTTACTGGGTTTGCTTCTTTCGCATGATCTATGACTTATTTCAGTTGGGTTTTTTTTTTTCAAATTGATTTATTTTTTACTCAATGTAACTGGGTTTTTGGTAACTTTTTGGTTCCCCATTGCTTTGTTTCTGTTAATTGATTTTATGAAATGCGGTAATTAATGATCTTGCCTAAAGCTCTAGTCATATTATTATGTTTATTCTTTGGGTGCATTGGTTCTTTAACTTGTTTCCCACTATTGTCTTGTGCAGTTTTTTGTTCACATTATTAACTTGCAATTATTGTTTGTAGTTATATTTAGTGTATAAAGCTTGGATGATGTCCTGCTCTTCTTGTTTTACCCAATTGGGCTGCCTTCCTTATACCCATGAAAATCAACAGAGAACGTTTTAGGTTTTGTTGAGGTTTAGGGTGTTCAACTCAATCAAACTAATTTCTCTCGGTTTGAATTTTTTGTGAGATTTATATTAATAACTTGCTATTTAAACAGTAGGAATTTGTAGGGATTTATGTGGCTGGCAAATGAGCACAAAACACAATGTAGCATTTTATATACACAAGGCCACCATTTAATGCCTCAATTGTTTGCTGAGTTACATGTGCGAGTCTCACCACATTGAACCTTTCCTCTTGTCCTGAAATTTCCCCTTCAGGCAGTTTAGTGTATACTGAACATAAAAAAACTCATATTAATTTTTTAATATATGCTGTTATGTATGGATGGTGAACAATCATTCGGGACGACGTACCTTTTGAAGTCCCTAACTGATTGTCTTCTTGTCACTTGGATTCCATTCCAATCATTTCTTTTATTTCCTATTGAAAGGGCTTTTACCTGAATGGAAATGTGGTGATGCAACATGATTTGTATTTTTATCTTTATAAACTGTGTCTCTTTGTGTGCACTCTTGATTGAACTTGAACTCGAACTCTGAAATTATGTCAATGTAATACATATGTGGAAAGTTTACAGTTTATCTTTTGATTAACAGTATTATGGTTTTTAAGGTTATTGTCAAAATGACCCATTCTTTTGCTATAGGTCTGAATGAATATCATCATATTAGAGTCTCTGCATTGATGGACAGACGATTGGATGCTTTTCTTCCTGAGATTGCACCAAATGCAGCTCCTCAGCCTTTTCTCCCTATTCTAGCACCTTCACCATTGCAACCTTTCACCAACAGTTCTATACCAAAATTATCAGGTTCATTTTTTGTACCCTGGTTTCATTGGACTCAAAGCCATTTGAATTGAAATGCCCAATTATACTTTGAACTTGGTCCTTACCTCTTTGTTTTAGGACTATGTACGTTGAACTTCACTGCTGCTGAAAGTTTGATGAGCATGACATCAATTGATTGCTGGGCCTTTGTCGCACCATTGCTGGCTAATGTTATATGTTGTCCACAGTTAGAAGCCACTGTTGCAATTCTTATTGGTCAATCAAGTAAAGAGACTAATGTGCTTGCTTTAAATGGGACTGTTTCCAAGTATTGCCTCTCAGATATTGAGCAAATTTTGGTGGGTCAAGGTGCTGCTGATAATGTTAAGAGAATATGCTCAGTTTATTCATCAAATCTCACCGAAGGCTCTTGCCCAGTTAAAGACGTGAATGAGTTTGAGAGCACTGTGGATTCATCCAAGCTTCTTGCTGCCTGTGAGAAGATTGATCCTGTGAAAGAATGTTGCAACCAAGTATGTCAAAATGCCATAATGGAAGCAGCTACAAGAATTGCATTAAAAGCTTCTGATATCTTGAGCATGGATGAGGCTCATGGTTTACCTCAGCATTCAACTAGGGTTAATGATTGCAAACATATTGTTCTCCGGTGGTTGGCAAGTAAACTTGATCCTTCTCATGCAAAGGAGGTTCTCCGAGGACTATCTAATTGCAACGTCAATAAAGGTGAGTTGGAAAATAGGGATGCAGAAAACTAACTTCATCTGTTATGCTCAGAAATCACCAAAATAATTGCTGGGCAATTCTTCAGTAGCCGAGAATCTGTTGACAGTTGCATTTGGCTATTTTCAGGTCATCAGCTGACTGTTCAGTTAAAGAAATTTCTCAATACCAAAAGCAGTTATCTACATATTACTCTGCACATAAATATCAATTAACATCCATGGCCATGCTGAGCACTAATGACTTTCTTTTGTCTCTTTGGGTATGTGCAAATAACTGTGTTTGAAAAATCCCAATTAACATTCTCCAAAAAAAAAAAAAAAATCCCAATTAAGAAGTCATCTTGTATAATCTCTGTGATACATATATAGAATTGATGGCCTTGGTAGATTCTATTTATTCTCGATGTATCAATACTACTAGTGTCTTCAGTTCTTTATAGAGAATATCTGTTTTCCACGTTAACTGTACCATTTAATGTTTGCATATTGCTCTTCTCTGTTTCTACTTAACCCAGACATACCAATCACTTCAGCTAGCCTCATCTGTCTCTTAACTCTTTTCTCAGTTTTTCTCTTCTGCTTTCTGCTTCAGTTTGCCCTCTGGTTTTCCCTGACATGAGCCATGTTGCAAAGGGCTGTGGGGATGGCATAAGTAACACCACAGGATGCTGTCATGCCATGGATAGCTATGTGTCTCACTTGCAGAAGCAGAGCCTCATAACAAACTTGCAAGCTTTGGATTGTGCTACAACTCTAGGAATGAAGTTACAGAAATCAAATATCACCAGAGATGTTTATAGTCTATGTCACATCAGCCTCAAGGATTTCTCACTCCAAGGTTAGTTTTCTTATGACATTGATTATTTTTCCCTTTTCTTATATTTTTTCCACTTTAAAAGCGGATGCTAATGAGGGGTTCTTTTTGTCATGTTGCCATTTTTAATGATACCGCGGTCAACAATTTGTACACATCAGTTGCAAAGCAAGGTATGAATACTTTATAGAATCATATAGATGCACTGACAAACTTTCTTCTCTCCTTTCCTCTTTTGCCCACAAAAATGGGCCTGGGTATGAGTATTGAATGTGTACGTATATGCAGTGTTTGAATCTGTAATCTGGGGTTGAATTAGGAACTGGACTGGATTTTCATACAATATGTTATGTGGTGTTTATGTTTTCATTTCATTTTGTCAGTTTATGGAATTATATTTTATGATTTACTTCATTACTCTTCTTCTTGTAATTGTCTTTTTATTATTTTTTGTTTTGGAATAGAGTCTGGATGCCTTCTACCAAGCTTGCCTTCTGATGCAACACTAGACAAGTCTTCAGGGATTAGCTTCATTTGTGATCTGAATGATAATATTCCTGCTCCCTGGCCATCTTCATCTCAATTATCAGCATCATCATGCAATAAAAGTATGTCTCACTTATGAAAGTCTATTCACTGGATGGTTCTTTGTTTCATTGATGAAGTTATTTGCTGTTTATTTGAAGTTTTTTTCCCCTTCCTCCTTTCTTCAAGGTTTAGTTTAACATTAACTTTCTTTTGGAATTTGCAGCTGTGAAAATTCCAGCACTTCCTGCAGCTGCATCTGCTCAAAGCGGTAAGAAATTCATGCTTTTTGCCTCAGATTGACAACTTGGTTAGCACAGAATCATAATGTCCTACTTAGTATGTAGAAAATGGATTCAACATCTGTTTTACGCATAAGGGTTGCTAAAGCCTTGATTCAGTGCCTCTAACACTTGAGATGGGCAGAGCTTTTCTCCACCTAGTACACCCTATTTCCTTGTGGAGTTTCATGAACTAGGATGGTAGTAGAAAGAATTGGAAATGCAAGCCATATTTATATTACTGTATCTTTGCCCTTGTACTCTCTTTGATTAGCACATTAGGTGGAAGGCGTGGATAAATTTGTGAAATTACCTAGTTCCAGTGTGTGAAGAATTAACATTCCCACATAGGACTTATATTTTAAAACAAAAATTTCTCGCTCAAACCCTTTTTTCCTGCTTTGTCATTCTGTGCTCAGAAAACATTTTAAAATCTGCTGTGCCTGGAGGATAGGGAATTCTGTCTACATCTGAGCTATTCCTCAAATTTCCAAGTTAGCATAGTGACCTTAAGCAAATGGAATTGAAACCTTAGCATTTTTGCACCAACTTTTATATTGCCACTTCCTGACTCAAATTTCATTTTTCACAGGCCTTTACAGCGACGATTTGATATTTTATGTGCTGTTTGCTGCGTCGGCCGTTATCATGATGCTCTTATAGAAGTGTAGTGCTGTCTTATTCAAGGCAATCTTTCTTTTATATCTACATAGAGAAGGTTTCCATGCGTGATACAATTTCACTAGTTCTTGTAGAATGAAGTAAATCTGATTAAGCTCCATGTCAAAAGAGGTTTCACATGTCTGACCCCCTGTTAATCCAAGTTACCTGAAGTGAGGTTAAGTTAGCCTTTCTGATTGTATTAATTCATGATTCTTGCTTGCCTGTGTAATAATTTTTTTTTCTTTTTTTGTAAAGAAATACTGGGAAATCAAAATATGATATGCTTGTAGCAAAATCAAGAAAATCAGAATATAATATTGTATGTCACCATTTGACTGTACTCTGTGTTTTCGGACTGCTGATGAATTCAATTTCAACTATTCCTGAATCTTCAGATGTATATCAGGGGAGATCATGCAGATTTTATCATATGATGCTAACCTGAAATAGGAAATTAATTGTTTTCCTAAACCTCATCACTGTATTACTAAACAATTTCCTCAATCATTGTTAATTTCCTATTTTAACTTCTTGTAATGGAAGGGGAAAGAAAGACAAAATCAGTAAGTGACTCCACATCTCAAGAACAGTTTCTTCATAAACTCAATATAAAACCCTATTTGCCTATTGAAGAGGCAAACAATTAAATGAGAACAGAATAGAGTGATGGCATTGTTAAGAATGGTGCTTTTGCAGGTCTTGCTTCAATGGACTACATTCACAGCAGCAGCATTAACATTATTATCAAAACGCGGTTGCCGGAACGAGTGTGGTAACCTTACAATCCCTTTTCCATTTGGCATGGAGGAAGGATGTTACCTAGATGACAACTTCCTAGTATTGTGCAATGGCACTGATGAAAAGGCAACCTTAGCAGAAGGCATCAGTAATGGAGACAAGGGTAATGTAACTATCTTGGATATATCTCTTGATGGTGAATTGCGAGTTTCACTCCCAGTATCTTACAATTGTTATAGCAATTCTGGGCAGCCAAAAGAAGACCTTCTGTTCCATTTCAATTCCAGTTTTCCCCTCTCACATAATATAATCGAAACAAGCTAACCTCTGTAGGCTGCGACGCTTCTGCAACATTATATGGTATAACAAGAATTGATGACAATGGCTATGCAAGTGCTTGCTCTTCTGAATGTGATGAAATCTTAGAGGCTGTTAATGGGTCATGTTTAGGCATGGGATGTCGCCAAATTTCTATTGCTAAAGATATAAGGAATTTTTGGATTGCTACTTCTAGTAACAGTAATAAACATAGCACTAGTGTATTTAATTTCAGTCCATGTAGTTATGGTTTTGTAGTTGAAGATGGTAAATATAATTTATCTTCCTTAGACTTTGTTGATTTGAGAAATAATAATGGTAGAGAGTTTCCTGTGGTAATGGATTGGGCAGTAGGAAACATATCATGTGAAGAGGCTAAAAGGGTTCCTCAAACTTATGCTTGTCTGGCCAATAATAGTTTGTGTTCTGACATTGATAATGGTTCTGGTTATCGTTGTAATTGTTCTCAGGGATTTCATGGCAATTCTTTATCTCCCAATTGGTTGTCAAGGTACCTACTTTTACTTACTAATTTTAACTTTACCTATAATTAAAAATCAGATAATTATTCAATATATTATATGATGTACACCTAAATATAAGATCATAAATACTTGAATTGAATTTGATTTTAGTTCAGTCAAACCGAGCTTGAGTTCGAATAACTCGAGCAATGAGTCGAGTTAAGTTGGACTATTATAATTTTTAACTCAAAGATTCATGAGTCTAATTAGAAATTTATATAATTTTAAATATATTTAATATTATATATAATAATATATTAATTTGAGTTCAGGTTGGAGTTGATTTGTATTTATTCAAGTTTTATTATAACATTAATAAATATATTAATTAAATGTTTTAATGATAATCAAGTCCAATTGAATAGATCTTAAATATTTCAAGCAGTAGAGTTTGAGCTTGAAAATGAAAATTGAGTTTCGACTTTTGAATCTTGAGTTTTCTTTGTTTTTGTTTTTGTTTTTTTTCAAACAAGTTTTCTTTGTTTAATATTATATCTTGATACATTTAAATAATTCAGATATTCTTTATTTAATAATTAATTACTTTGTTTTATTGGTGGTCAGATATTATCGCATGTGAAGATTCAAGCCTCAATCAATGCATACGTGAGAAAACATGTGTCAACAAAGTGGGAAGTTACAGTTGTTCCTGCCCTCGCGGCCACCATGGAGATAGTAGAAAAAATGGACAAGGTTGCATCTCTCATCAATGGCCATGGGCCAAGACTATTGTCGGTAGGTATACAAGAAATTCAATATATTT
>CATKHJ011185680.1:0-16510 GCA_949750685.1 Vernicia montana | reverse complement strand
CAATTGGTTGAAGCATGCAAATATAAATTTATCTTCTGGTAGACCATAATCTGATCGCTTGTGTTGGCAAGTTGGATCCAAGACATCCAGATTTTTCTGACAAATAATAATAGCAGTTTCAGAGACTTGGGTCACAAAATTTGGACATAATTGTAATTTAAAAAAAAAAAAAAAAAACATATCTTTTGCCTGTCAATGGAGAAGAAATATGTAAACCGAAAACCGGATTGGGTCCCAATTCGGATTGGACCCACCAGGTCCGGTTCCAAGTATTAGTGACCTGGATATATCCGACTGGTTCCGAGTCAGTACCAGCCGAGTTCCAGCAAATTTTTTTAAAATTTTATTCAATTATTTCGTATTGATTTTATAGTAAAATTATATATTACTTGATAAAATAATTAATAAGATAATTTATTAAAAAATATATGGATTATGAAATATTATTTGTATAATTAAATTGATAAAGTGCAAATAAAAAAAAATTGTAAAAAAGAGTTACATTATAAATTAATTAATAAGATATGGATTATGAAATATATTTTTTATATAAAATTAAATTAGTAAAGTGTAAATAAATAAATTTAAAAAAAAATTTACCGGCATAATGTAATTTAAAAAAAAAAATTCTGACTCATAAACTTAAATTAATTATCATACATAATATTATTATTTCAACCAAGTGTAATAAAATTTATACTTTATTCTAATTAAAAGCATATATATATATATATTACTTCACTTATTTGACTAGCATAAGTATAACCAAGTAATCTAGCATTTAATTTGGAGATAATGAGTTCAAATTAGTTGTAATTACAAATTAAGAAAATTAGGAATATCAAAGTTCACCAATACGAACATAAAGTGTGTACATGTACTGACATAGTATGTACTGCAGATATATTGATATAGTAGCATTTAGCCACAAGTAAATAAATGAATAGTAAAAAAATGCATGAGCAAAATCACCAGAAAATGTTATTGATTAATGAAATTTAAGTATAGTCATAGATTAAAAAAAAAAAGAACAAAAAGAAATAAAAAGAAGATCGTAGATTAAACAAAAAGGGTATGGACATTTACAATATTCGCAACCATGGCTGCTCTGTGCTCTCCAAAATATGTACACAAGATATAATTTAATTAAACCAGACCAAGTAAAACTGTTAAATATCCACCCTTTCAATTTCATCATTATCCTCATTATCTGAGCTGAACTCCCCTCGGGAGATGATATTCATGAAGGTCTTGGTAGCTTGGCCGACAGCATCTGAAGTCTTCTTTGCAGCCCCAGCAACAACAGGTTTTAGTGAGATGATGGGCAGGCTGGCCCTCTCTTGAATCATTGCTGATAAATGACAGCCATAAAAATTAGTTCTTGTAAAGAGTTAAACAACAAAAATAATGTGGGAAGTTCGCAGAAAACACAACTTACAGATAGTATGCTGATGAGCAAGGGTACCTATCTGTCGAATCCCAGCTTCTGCAGCTTGAACAGCTTGAGCTGATTTGTTGACCCCATCAGCTATCTCATGGCTGCATATCAATTTAGACAAACAATATTATTTCACAATAAATATCAAAGCTAAATGTGCTTGGGAGGGAGCTGAAGGGGAGAAGTAGAGAGTACTGAAGTTAATGGTAAGCAAAGTGAATAATAAGGATTTGATTGTCACCTCAAATCACTTAATTCCAATGTAAGGTCGCTGATTTCCATGCCTGAAAGCCTAATTGCAGCCATTGTACTAGGTAGTTCCTCGCGAGCTGTATCTGCTAACTTTGAAAGAGATGTTGCAGCTCTTCCCATTGCCTACAGGAATCCGCATTTGCAAAACAAACCCAAGAATTAAGAATAATAAGTTCTTCATTACTTAAAATAGAATAACCACTTAGAATAATGAAATTGATTATATTTCTCGAGAGGGTTGATCCGTATCATCTTGACTTGGTTCTAACTTCTCTATTTTTTTAAGAATACCGAATCAGGAAATATATTTTTCATCGTTCAATGCAAAAGGATATCCACAACTCCAACTCTTTACAAAAGATGGGAAATATTCATTGCAATAAAGAAAAGGTAGCAGGACTTAGGAAGACACTGGAATAAGAATCTAATATTGCAAAAAAAAAAAAAAAAAAAATTGTGTGCTTGCAATAAAAATGGTAACCTCTCTCCCTTTGCCAGAGAAAATTGAATGACAGGTGTTAGGGGAAAACTAGACATCAGCCGATAAAGACTAGGGAGAAGAAGTGGGCAGCTAAATGATCAAAGCATAAAGCTCTCATAAAAGGAGAACCCTTGTAGCATAGAAAAAGAAACTGTGATTAGCATTTCCAAATTTCAGAATGCTTGATTATGCTCTAAGCTTGTATTGCAGGTTCCCCAATATAAAGATGATAACAATTATGGGATGTAAAAGAGACAATGCTAAATCCCCCATGAATTTTAGCTAAGGTGACTGATTGTCAAAAATCTATGATCCAAACATCAAATATCTAACAATCTTTGATGCTAAAGATCCCAAGTTTTCTCTGAGTCTGTCAGAAAATTGAAACTTAATCATTCAACACAAATTAATGTAACCGTGAGATGGCAGTCATACCATATAAAAATAAATGGATTCTATACAATTTTTATAGAACCTATTGTTGGCATTAACAACTATATTGCATTTAAGCCATGAGGAGTAAGAAATCGTAAGAAATTGGAATCAAATCTAGCAAATAGTGCCAAAAGATTTCAAACAAATTTCAGGACAGTTTCTAATGCCATATGACTTACATAGAGTGTTGGAATGGCGACGACAACAAGGCTTGTAAATGCTATGGAAGTCTGCAGGCAGTCAAAGTAACTTATGCTTATCAGCAATAGGCCAAGTTCATAAAATTCAATGTCAACAAATAGATAGCCATAGGACAAGGGCAAAGTTTCTCTATGACATATGAGAAGATTTTGATTAGAAAATGTTCAATTTAGCTGATAATCCGATCAAGTAATTCATAGTTCAAGGCTTTAAATTACAGTTAAGACTCCATAAAATCATAGCAAGCAAGTGATGAATGCCAAGAGAAACTGCCACTCAGAATGGCCAAAAGTTATAAATTTCTAGCTCTTAACTATTCTTAACACCACCATAAACATCAAATTTACTTATGACCCAGATTAGCATATAAGAAGCAGCCTTTTTTTTTTTTTTTAAGCAGCAGCTTATTTCTGATGAACATACGATAAAAAAAAAAATTGATACACTAAAAATTCAAAGCCATTAAGATTCTAATTCCCACAAAAAAAAAAAAAAAGGACAACCATTACTATTGTGCTTCCAATTCAAATAGATACCAAATCTGCATACCAACAAGAAGCTTCACATAAAAACCCAGAAAAAGGAAATTAGGCAAAGTTCATACCGTGCAAGCGATGAACGACAAGAGAAAGAAAGCTTGGTCACTCGAACTAAGCTTAGTGGACGGCTGAATATACGAGGGAACAATTGAATTTCCCACTTGCACATTCAAATTCCTCTCCAATCCCTCTTCACCCAGAATTTCATTTGAACTCGAACCCAATTCGGCTTTGGAATCGGACGATACTTGGTTGATGGAATTGGATTGTTTGGTGGGATTTGAAAAGCAAATAGGAAGGGAACGAGTAGGTTTGGCATTAGAAGAGTGAGGGGTTACGAAGAGAGAATGATTGGAGAATTGATTTGAGGATCTGGGAAATGGAATTGAATTCCTTGGAGTTAAGGAATTGGAAACCCGAAAGGAATTGGCTGTTATTAGATTGAGTTTCATGGTGGAAGCAAAAGGGTTAGTTTTGAGCAGAAACGAAATGAGAAAGTTGCTATGATTTCTTCATTTGTTTGTGTTTGCTCTGCCAAATTTCAATTTTCAAATTTTTATTTTTTAGTATTATTTGATAGATTAAAGAATATAATTTATTTATTTGTTTGTTTTACTATCAGCTAATAGTAATAATTTAAATAAGGTATTAAATTTAGCTTTCTTTAAGCTGAAAAATAGAGAAAGGTAACATTAAAATTGTATATACAATCATATTTTATCTAGTGTATTTTTATTATACATACCGAATATTTAAAGTAATTTATTCATTCAAGAATTTAAATCCTAACAAACAACCTTATGACAATACCAGTCACAATAGGGTAAGATCAATAGCCAAATGCTATTAGACAAAACTAAGGACATAAAGCAAATCCTCACACTTTCTTCAAAATCCCTTCCCATTTCAAAACACACATTACTAAATTATTCAAAGCACACTATTTACAATGCGGGGAAGAGAGAGAGATGGGTATGATTGCTGATAAGTTTTTCATGTAAAAAACCGTTCGCAGCATAAGAATTGTTCCCATATCAATCTTAAGTTGTCTTTGAGCATATTAGAAACTGAATCACTTTGAGCTCCCTGTTCCTGAAAATTGAACAAGACGAAGCTGTAAGTAAAGATGTATCTTTTGCCAAATGAAGAAAAATGGAAACGTTAACGCACATCGAGCAAATAATAGAATAGGCAACAACATGAAACTCTCCAAAGCACAACTAAACCAATAAACTTATTTCAACTACACGCTACAAATTGTAGGTCCCAAGTGAGACCATTGCATCTAAACCAGAGTTGAAGATTATTTCATATTGTGCACTAAGCTATTGCACATTTCCATCTAATTGGCTAATAAACCCAGTTTCATCACACATAACAGCAAAAAGGAATTTATGTTCTTTATCCCTCAATTATTCCATATCAGTGGCCGGCCCAAGTTTATAACTTTAGCTTTCCAAGGGACACTATGTCAAAATCCATTATACTGAGATTTTGGCAAAATGATCTGGAGACTCTGCATGCTTATGTGCAGTGTGAAGTGCTGTAGGTTTCCAAGTGTTGAGATGAAGTTTTCCAATGCATAGGCTCTACTACGAACTCATTGCAATTTGCAACCAAAGAAGACAAACAAGTGAATCCAGAGCGGTAAAAAGATGATGCTGACAGAATATGAAGGAAACACAAACATGCACACGTAACTTAAGGGAGTTAAAAAACGAGTTTGAGCTGATATCATTAACTATGAAGGATGTTTGCAGAAAGCTTGGAAAGGTTACAATAAGATAAGCTTAGGGAAAACGCCAAAACCAGAAGTGCATGGGAAAAATCTTAAGATTATAGGCCATATACATATGCATACCAGGTTAAACAAGCAGAGCGGAATTTCAAACTGAATGAAATGAACTCACCAATTCTGACACTATTCCTCTCAACTTCAGATAAATTTCCCTTGTAGCTTCACCAACTCCAGTCCTAAAATCAAATCGATTGGCATGTCTTACTTTGAGCCTAAGTGATGGACTTCTGTAGGCTTTAGCTATAGTGTGCCATACCCCAACAACACTGTATCTATTTCCAGAAGATTCCTTCCCCAGGGGCCATCTTAACCCACCCTTCATGTCTGAATCCAAAACTGCAGAATTAATCAGATCCCGTATGCTATTCATCTCATCATCCTGCAATAGTACATACAATTAGTCTGACAATAAAAGTCACTCTCAGGAGTACAAAACTTGAAGCTAAAGCTTTGTAATATGGCAGATGCAGATTAAACCCATTTCTTTTGGCTACGCTGATTTAGTTACCATGGCATCAATGTCCCATAAGAGGTTTTTTGCATATTATGGAGACAAACTTGTATCATATGAAACACAATTTTATGTATCAGAAATTGTATATTGTCCAGAGAAAAAAAAAAATTCTCAGATAATTAGGTAAATGCTGTTCCATTCAATTTTGTCCTACATGAGAGAAGCACTTTTAGGAATATAATCTTCATTTTCTCAATTTACTTGCCAATTTTAGAGCCAATCTCACTACTTCAAGCCCATTAGAGCCTTGTCTTCCACAATTTCTCTCCCAGGAAATTATTTTTGTGCAAAACAGAACTCTAGGGCAAAGATTTATGCCTTGCTTCCATTTAATTGAAATTGCTTTTATCATTCCTTGAAACAGAGAAGGCACAGAATGGAAGATAACTAAGATGGACATTAAATAAGAAGATAAAGGAGTAACATTACATTCCTCTAATTGTCTTTATATGTATTATAATCTGGCAATTGCTGCCAATGTATGGGCCAAGGCACTTCTCTGGTTGCCTACCACCCAGATGGCAAAATGCTATTGCATTTTCATTGAGTGACGGCAGATTAACTTACAGTAAGAGCAGTTAAGATCCTCTTGGAGCACAGCATTAGCCTCAGGTCTAGATTCTTATCAAGGCACGATATGTCTGTGACCATCTGGCGCACTTGGTTTAGTTCAACCTACAGAGAAAAATGCTTAAATTTTAAGTTAACCTCCTAGAAGCAAAAGTAAATTAAAAAAAATGACAGACAATGTGTCAGAAGGCACCTACAAGTTATACCAGTTGCAAAATGTAGCATAATTCATAATAGCACCATATAGGGACAATACTCTTGCTTTGTAACAGAAAAACCTACCTTGTAGAGTTGAAGTTTTTTATCTGCCTTTACACTACATTTGCATGAAACAGTTGAATCAGGCCGTGTGTTATCAGACAACTACAGAAGAAAACAAAATATCATTTATAAGATGAATCAGAATTATAATAAGAATGGTACAAAGAAAAGGAATGTAGTAAAGGGAATACCTTTACATGAAAGGTTTCCTTTTCATCTTCAAAATCAATTCCAATTTTTGGAACAACTTCATCTATAATGTTTTCCATATATGAAGAAGGAATATTTGTGTAGATTGATCTTTTCAATCGTCTCAAAATGGTTTCATCAACCTGATTTTTGTCAATGCTTCCGAACCTTACAAAAGGCCTCCTGCATCACAAAAATAAATATAATGAATTTTTTGCTTAGCCTTCTCATGCATAAAGGAAGTAATGTGAGTTTGATCTTAAACTGACAATCATTGATCGCAACATAAATACATTTGCAACATTACTAGAATATTAATAGGAGAACCAATAAGATTTTGCTACATCCCAAGCTCTTCAGAAGAGCAAGGCACAAACACCAAAAAGGTATAGTTAGGACCATCCAGGCAACTATACCAAATAAGCCAAGCTTTCAACACCATCACAGACTCTTGTGTTCAACCCTTTCATAAAACACCATGAGATGGAGAAATAGAACATATTCTGTAGGAGACCTTAACACCATGCTCATTGGACAATTCAATGGAAAAAAGCAGTACATGTTACTGGCACTCTGCCCAATCCTAGGAAAAATTCTAAGGTTACAGTAGAAACCTCCAACATCTATACAAAAATCATATTTTTACACTATGGTACAAGCCTAAACTTTGAAATTATGCATAGGAAGAAAATGAAAGGAAATAAAATGGAGAGAGTTTTAAAATACAATTTTAACCTTTTTTTCTAGAGTAAAATCTTTCAATACAGCATAAATATGTAATTTTGTGTGCTTCCCCCTCATTTCCGTTCCAAACTGCAGAGATTAAATTTGATAGGCCTTGGAGGAAAAGTTTGAATTACTTATCCCCTCCCTTTTTCTTTCCTCTAATTCTCTCTCTACTTCTCAAACAAGGTAAAGTAATTTTCTTCCCTCATTTTCCACCCATATTTTCCTTCCCTGTAATTCCTCCTTTACCAAATGTAGTGTAAGAGTCCAAGACAGTTGTTGGATTCTATGCAGAATACCAACAATTCACCAGAACCATGAAATATGCTCATACCAGAATTACTTGCCTATGTGAACTTTTCTTCTTTCCTTAGCTCAATCAGAACCTTGTTCTTGAGAGAAATAACTTGTAGCCTTAGGGCACAATTATAGCATAATTGATGATCTGGATTTTGAGAGCTACTAAAAACTGATCCTGACTATCATGAGAATTTAATTCAACCAATCTCCAATATAGATGTAAGGCTAAAAGTTGAAGTCACACAAATTGGGCAGGTTTTGTTATGGCCATAGTTACATGCATGTCCAAGAAGTGCAAAATAATAAATAAAATAAAAGTAATAAAAAAAAAAAAAAAAGGTCAGGGGCTGTGCTGTATAAATTCACTTAATTTTTTATCAAAAATAAAAGCCAACTCAAATGTAATATTCAGGCTAGTCAATGAAATAAAAGAAAATAACAATCAAGAAAAGTTGGATAGCTTACCCATGAAAAAGAATTTTACAAAATCTAGCAACCAATGTTGGCTTAACTTTTTCCAATCCGTTATAGTCCATTTTGCTCTTCAGAATTTCAAAAGAAGAGAGTAAATCTTGCTGAACATTTTCAGCTATAATTTCCCATGGACTTCTCAGACAATTCTCTCTAATCTCATTATTACCTACAGAGAAAACCAAAAAAAAAAAAAAAATCAATCCCATTAAGTTATATTTTCATAATCAAGCATAATACTAGAACATTGATAATAATTCCACAATACAACCTTCAGTTTCAAGACTGTGCACCAAGACCAGAGGTTTTTCACTTAATCTGCGCTCAACAATTTCCAAGGAAGTTGGCTCAAGGGGAATGTAAGAAGGAAATCTGCGCTGAACAATTTCCAAGGAAGTTGGCTCAAGGTGAATGTAAGAAGGAAACTGGTTATTATCACTCAAACCAACAGCAAACCATCTAGATATGGCACGATCTGCATATACAATCTTTCCACTCCTGTCTATTTTAGAATCTGGGGATTTCAAACTTAGATTTCTCTTGAAGAGAGAAACAAAAAACTCTGGAGTTGGTGATGGCCTCCCCTTGTCCTGTGAATGCCTCTTATGTGGAGGAATGTAAGCCATTGAATTAGTAGTAACTGTGTCTGACCTGAATGCCTAAGAAGAGGAATTATTCCAAAAGGAAATCAGCAAGAGAGAACAACAAACCAACTTAAAAATCAAACTCTTAACCATGAGTCTCCAACTCTCCATTGAGCATTTAAACAGCATATAATTTGAGTATTTGACATAGTGATTAAAAAAATGTTGAACCCATATTCTGAAAATGAAGTATAAATTCATCAATGAATTTTCTCTTACTTTCACATTTGTCCCCTTTTATTTTCTATTCACTACTTTCATTTTCATTTGCTGCTTAATTCTGTGCATCATCATTTGACATAATATGCTACATGTATCTCATAATAAAACCAATACTACTCAACTGAATCTGATCCACCGCGGCTACTAAGTTTAGTTAAGATGAACTTTCCATTTGAAAAGCAAAAAATAACAAAGACCATAAACTTCAAAACTAAATTTTCTTTTACTTGTCTCAGGTTTCTGAGACGCCAAAAATAGAGAAACACCGGGTAAAAATCGCTGCAAGCAACACAGAAATAGACAATACTATCCACTGGAATAATAAAAAATCAAAAGATTATATTCAATGATTCAAACATATTATTGAGACAGTAATAATGTAATACAACAAACCCAAATTTCTGTTTGGCTAATGAGAAAAGGCAATAAAAGAAATTCCGCGATTTCACAAACCAAAGAAAAAAAAAAAAAAAAGACCCATTCATCTTCTAGCTATGTTTAAACACTCTAATTCCAAATAAAATGAACAACCCAGAAAAATGCATACCATCATCTTGTTCTATACTACCTTGGTTTTCTATAAATATAACTAAAAACCCAGAAATGAGAAAACTCAAATTATAAGAGAAACATACTCTTAAGTCTTACCTGAGAATTCAAAATCTATGCCCAGTGAAAGGTTGGTAGTTGTCTGCTCATGTAGAAACAGACCCAAATGTTAACGTATATATAAGAATATAGAAGAACGCCCGAATTACGCTACTTCGCTAAGAAGGGGTTTCATCAACTTCGCAAGGAAGGCTTTGTTCAAAATACAAGGCACTGATTCTGACTACTGCTTTTAACTTCTTCGGGGGATCAAAACAACAGTGGTACTAGTGGGCTTGTGGCGCCAAAGGGCCCTGTAAATCAGCTCCGCCTGCCCATTTTTTAGTAGCCAAAGCTTTGATTCACCTGTATTTATGATTGTAATCAAATCGAGCCGAATTTTAATTTGTTTAGACTTAATTCGAGCTCGAACTCGACTGTTGGATCGAGTTTGAAAATCTTTGGATTGAATTTGAAAATCATATTTAAATTCGGCTCATTCAAATTTGAGCTCAACTCGAACTCGTCTCTTTAATAAATTATAATCGAATTAAGTTCAAACTCAAATTCGATTCGTTTTAAAACTCGTTTATAATTTATTAAAATACTTAATTTCTTAAATATTTATTTTTAATAAAATAATTATAACAAAAATATTTAAAACTAACATAAAAACAAAATTATCTAATTAATGAAAAAAAAATATAATCATAAAATTGAGTATCACATGTATTACAAAAATATTAATTAATAAAAAAAATATTTTTAAATATTAGAATATTAAATTATATAATAAGGAAATATTAAATTATCTTAATTAGGAGAATATATATTTTAGTCAAATTGAATTACCAAAAATTTTATAGAAATATTAAAATACATTTTTTGAAGTGCCGATATTATTAAGTTAATAATAATAATAATAATAATAAAGTTATTCACGAGCCTATTAATCAAGCTGTTTACGAGTTTGTTCATAAGTTTATAATCGAGCTGTTCACGAGTCGAGTTTAATTTTGCTCAAACTCAACTCGTTTATTCATCAAACTTTAAAGTAAGGTTCAAGGTTGGTTCATTTATAAAACGAACCGAACGCAAACGAGTTTTTATCGAGTTGAACACCGAACCGTTCACGAATGGCTTAGCTCTTTTACATTCCTACTTATATTCAAAAATCAAAACTTTTTGAGTCTACCCAATAAAACTCATTTAACAAATTTATGTTAAATAATAAAGTTGTGTTTAAGTGGCTTTTACCATTGAATCTTATTATTTATTTTTTGGTAATCTTAAATGACGCAATTGCGTTTATATAATAAGGGCAATTATATAATTTTTTATATAATTTATGATATAAAATAAAGGTAATTATTGTTATTTATTTCTTATTGTATGATATGTTTAAATTATATTGGTTTGCGTCAAATTTTTTTTTACACAACTTATGTCACATAGCATTATTATTATTATTATTATTTCTTTTCTTTTAAGTAATGTGTGATAAAGTATCTTTTTGTAAGAAGACAAATGAATATCTATGTCTACAGGCTTATTAAGGTAGCTCATTCATATCCTTATTTCTATGTTATTCCTCAATTCATTGAGGATCTTTTAATGTCTGATTTGATTCATTCTATTTAATAAAATTTCTCTTTTATTTAAAAAAATTATATTAATAATTTAATATTATTAATACGCATTGCAAATATTGAAAAAAAAATCCAAATGATTTTTAATAAATTTTAAATATTTATTTATGAATATACAAATTAAGTGTGAGTGTAAACTTAAATGACTTATTTTCAAAAAAAAATGATAAATGACTTGAATTGCTCATGCTGCTTTTTAGTTGAAATTCAATCTTATTTCTATTGTAATTGTCTAAGATTTTTATACTATCTATAAATATATTATAAATATATTATATGTACTTTTATTCACATATGATTTTCAATGTATAAAAAAATTTCAACTCGAATTGTCTTATATCGTATTATCGTTTAACAGTATAAAGAACTAATAAAATTATTATTAACTATTTACAAATATTTAGTTTCAAAACAAAAAACCATTTACAAATATTAATTTAAAATATGAAATATACTTACCTACATTAAATATATATTCATCATTCATAGACAAATATTATAAAAGAAAATTCATCTTCTTTAATGCCTTCCTTTTGTTCAATTAATGTTTGATCTTCAACTTGATGTATTGTTGCTATTGATTCATGAAGTGTTTGGTGGGTAGTGGGAATTATTATTGTTTGGAACATCCAATTTTGGAGGTTGATTTCTTATTATTTGTAAATTTCTAGGGATTTGCTTCCCTGCTTGACAGCCTGAGCAAATACTCACTCTCTTAACCTATTTATATTTCTTCCAAGATTAAAAAAATCTTGGAAGAAATATAATATAGATGGTCAATGGTCCCATTGCTTTATGAACTAGTGTGGCTTTACCAATATTTATGCCTAGGCAGAATGAGTGTATAGATGGATATATGTGGTCCTCCATTTTACTAAATCCTTGCTAGCTTGATATTTTTTTGCTTCTGATTAACTTCACATGGAACTTGTCTACAATTTATTTTGGTTTTTGGCTAAATCTCATTTTAGTTGAAACTCATATATATTCAAGAAATCACAATTTAATTACTCGTGCACATCTTTAATTTTATTATCATATAATAAGCGACTCAATATTATTGATGGGACAAAATTTATCTAACCCGCTTATAGAGGATCTTTCAATCTTGATTTTAACTAAGTAAACACCAATATTGTTAAAACCGAATCGGAGACTGAACTGATTTTTCTTCTTGTTTGCAATTTGATCGGTCCGACATGTTCGATTTAATTCCTGCCATTTTTTTTTTAATTTTATTAAGTTTAAAGCGGTGTCGTTTTGCAAATTTCGATCTGACCGATTCATCAATTTTTCCAATTCGGACCAATTTTTTTCAGTTCAATGATTTTCTAATTTTTTATAATTTAAAAACCGGATCAATAATTGATTTCTGATTTAATCAATTTGACTGATCGGTCCGATTCAATTTTAACAACACTGTTAAATACGCAGACAAAGAGAGAGCAAGATCAAGAGTTGTCAATGTATGTCCGTTGTCCAGAATCTCCCATGTTTATATCATTAAATATCAAATGAGTGTAAAGAAAGAGAAATGATAATACAGAGAGAATGGAAGGAAAGAGAGAGAAGAACCGTTATTTTACTTTTTTCTTAACCTATTTGTAGAGAAAAATAATAATTTGTTATATCACTAAAAACTCTTTTTAACCCCTCAACTATTAATTAATTAGTTTATTTAATTAAATAAGGACCTTATTTTTAATTAGATCGACAATGTTGAATATATACTCCTTTCGTTTTATAATAATAAACGTTTTAAAGAGTTGTATACATATTAAGAAAACTATTAAATAACTTCAATTTTAATTAAGATTAACAAATATACTCTTATTTTATTATTAAAATTTATCTTTTTTCTCAAACCAAAACTCTATCACTAATAAAGTAAAATTGAAAAAAAATATAATGTAAAACCGGAGGTAAAAATATATTATCATATACTCTCACCGTGTCCAAAAAAAAAAAAAAAATTGGAACACTTTTATTAATAGTATTATTTTTTTTTCTCTATTTTTCATCTTTATCCCTTATTAATTATTATCTTTAAAATATTAAAAGAAACAAAATTGAATGTATTTATTATATTATCAAAAATATAAGAAGAAAAATAGCATTTTATTTATTATATTTTTAATTTATATACAAAATAAAGGAAGCAGTAACATTTATAAGTTTGGTATGATATGAAATGCATATTTGAACTTTTATTAAGTCATTTTCGTCTCTTTTGTAAAGAAAAATAAATATGATATAATAAATTTATGGTTAATTTAAGCTATACCGTTGAATCAAATAAAATAACAAGTAGTAAATTATTTTTCAGTGCGAATCTCTTATATTTTTATAGTTTTATAAAACCTGAACTATATTTTTAATTAGATTAATGAGTTTACCTAATATGATATACCAAAATTAACGATATAAAAATGTGTTAACCATAATAATATTTCCAAGCAAAATTAACATAAAGGTCCATAATAATACTAATGTATTAATTAATTAATTAATTAAGTTCTTAATATCATCATCAAATTACAATATTTCTCAATTCAAAAATCCATATCCAAGATCAAGTCATCCCATTCATATTTGCCGCGGAAATTATCATCACCAAATCCCAGTTTATCTCCAATAGATTTATCAAAATCCAAGTCCAAATCAGCAAAAAACCCAGGTTCCTCAATGCCTAAATAGCAATTTTCCTCCTTTTGAAGAGCTTGTTGGGCCTCATGCCCATCTTCAGGATGTAGGATTGGTGTTAATGGGCTACTTTTAGTACTGGTCTCTACATTTGGGCATTGTGGCTGTAGATAGCTTGGACCTTCTGGGCTTCTTGGACTTGTTCCAGGATTTTCAGGCTCTTCTTTTCTGGTGATTTGTTTATCTTCAGTTTCCTGAGCATTTAGTCTTTTGCTCAAGTGACAGTTCCAAAAATTCTTTACATCATTTGCTGTTCTTCCTGGAAGTCTGCTAGCTATCAATGACCACCTAATTAAGAATCATATATTTATATATAATATCAATTACAATTATGCTCTCAAGTAAATTTATTTATTTTTTTTTTTAAGGGATCGAGTGATAATTTTTATCTATATGATGAAAGTCATTAATGCTAATGAAAGTTTTAATTTGATAATTGTTATCAATTATCATAGGTATAAGCATTTGAAATGAAGGTAAATTAAGATGTTACATTACAAATGGAAAATTATAAAATATCAACATAATATCAAATTCAAAACATCTATAATCATTTTAAATTCTTACTATTCAAATGGACCTCGAAAGAAATTTGAAATAAAAAACCATATTACATGAAATTAACTTGTTTACTGATTAATTAGTTATTAGGCTACCGTTGAACTGATAAACTAGTGATTGATTATCTTATCTATATTGTAGTATAAAAAGTCAAATATAATATTGGAATTTTAACAATTCCTCTCCTTTAAAATTTCTGGATATATTAAAAACAACTTACCTATTTCCCAAGAGCCTGTGAAGCTTGATAATGAGATCAATTTCCTCTTGTGTAAAACTACCTCTCTTAATGTTTGGTCTAAGATAATTTAACCATCTAAGCCTACAACTCTTGCGGCACCTGTTTAAACCTAAATTGACAATAAACAGTCAAATTAATATAATTAATTAGACAATATTTATAATATAATGAATTAATTACCAGCCAATAAAGGTACACGATGCCATTTGCCTTCTCCATATTGCTCAATGCATTTCCTAAGCAAGTGATCTTCTTCTTCAGTCCATGCAACACCACCCATACTGTTTTCTCCAATATTATACACAAATTGAATTGGTAACCGGGCTCTCTCTTGCTTTCTATTTATTGTAACCCATTTCTGTTTTTTCTTCTAACAAAAATCCAAATGAAATATTACGTTAATGAATGAAAGTATGGTTAATGGTCCCTTCACTTTCTAAGGTTGCCGGCTGTAACTATGTTTCTGTTGAGACACCATGAAAATAGCCGCTTGTGGTCCACCACTTTCTGTATCTTGGTTGATATGTTCCCTATTAATTGTACTTTGGGCTTTTCTCAGGCCTAGACGACTATTCAGGCCCATGTAATTTTGTGTAATTTTTTCTTATGGTTGCAAACTTATTTTTCTGTTTTAAGACACTGACAGTTGGTTTAATTTTACAAAATTTTATAAAATTCATTTTGAATTTCATATTTTTAGAAAGTTGTGTGTTTGAAACATTAAAAAAAATGTAAATTTTAATTCTATAAATTCAATTTCATGAAATTGAATATAATTAAACCAAATTCCACTAAAATAGGTGGAATTTCTAAATTAATTCTACAAAAATAACAAAACAATATTAAAAATAAAAATATTATTTTTCTTCATCTTTTATTCACACACTCTCTCTCCCCTCTAGGGATGGCAATGGATCAGGTTTGGTTTGGATTTTGCAAAACTCGTAGGAATGGTAATGGAGCGGGGCGGGGCAGGTTTTGGGATTCCCATCCCCGCCCCATGAACAGTCGGGACAAAGGCGGGGCGGGATAAATCGGGTTCGGACGGATGCGGAACGGGGACGGGGATCCCCATTTATTTTTTTTATAATTTTATTAATGTTAAAACTTCATAATTTATATATTTTAACAAAAATATTATATATCTTTATGTTAAGTTTTATATATTATATGAACAGTCGGGACAAAGGCGGGGCGGGATAAATCGGGTTCGGACGGATGCGGGGCGGGGACGGGGATCCCCATTTATTTTTTTTATAATTTTATTAATGTTAAAACTTCATAATTTATATATTTTAACAAAAATATTATATATCTTTATGTTAAGTTTTATATATTATTAATTAATATTTAAATAATAATAATAATATAATTAAATAATATAATAATATAATTTTAAAGAAAACTAATAATTTATATATATATGAAATATGAAATTATAATAAAAAATACATATATATTAATTTTATGAAATCGAGGCGGGAATCGGATCGAGCGGGGCGGGGAGACTCAATCCCATCCCTGCCCCATTACCATAAACGGGGCGGGGATTCCTCATCGGATTTGAGGCGGGGACGGGTTCCCCGTTGGGGCGGAGCGGGTTTTGCCATCTCTAAAAACTCGAATCCGACTAGCTTAAAAAATAAAATACTCATCCCGTCACTCGCCTCGCTTCAGATCGGGTCGGGTATACCCATTTTATATATATATATATATATATATATATA
>CATKHJ011185548.1:0-21708 GCA_949750685.1 Vernicia montana | reverse complement strand
AAATTAAAACAATACAAAGGCTAAAATGATTTAATTAATAGTAATAATAATAATTAATGAAAAGATAGCATGAAATCCAACCAAAATCAATTGCCATCATCAACAATAAAAAAAAACAAAAGTAACAAAATGCAAAGAGTGCATTTTTTTGAATAAAAAGTAAAAATAGAGCATAAAAATAAATGAGAGAGGATAAAAATATAAAAAAATAAAAGTGGGAGTAAAATTATAATTAAAAATTAAAAAAGAGTACATGGGGTAATTTCCTCTTTATTTATTTGTTTGTTTGTTTTTAATTAGTATACATCCTTAAAACTCATTCTCAATTTATTTTTTTTAGTGGTAATTTTGATTTTAATTATGACTTAAATTTGAGATATTTCAGTTTTAAAAGATAATTTCAGTATTATGTATGACAGAGGAAATCAGGGAAATGTGAAATTACTCTACTAATTAAACCATTAATTGACCAATTTTGATTATCAAGATGCTCTCATATAAAGTGAGTGATAGAATTTTGATTATCAAGATGCTCTTATATCATGTGATATAATTAAAAGACCTTATCAATGGGCTACTTTACATTTTCATTGAAAGAGTACAAGAAAGTTGAAATGAATCAAAATTAATGAACAAGCAAGAGAATTTATCAAGAAGACTCCATTTAAAAAAATTCATTTCAAAGAATTCAATTCAATAAATTAAATTAAATTGAAATTTTATGTAAAAATTATTTCAAATATTATATACGTAAATAATAAATTCAACTTTTTTTTTAATTACTTATATTTAATTAAAAATAACTAATAATATTAAAATTTTAAGAAATTATGATATGTATTTGTATGATTTAACAATAAATCAAATCTCAATTAAATTAAATTTTAGCGAAATGATATAATTTTATTAAGTTTGAATCCAATAAACTATCTCCTTCCAAATATAAAAATTGATAAAATAGAAAATAATGAAAATTAATAAATTGAAATCATTTTTATGAATTCTTGCAAAATGTAAGAGTACATTTAGTAGACCGTAATGCAATATAATCAAATACATTTCTAGTATAATGTTTATATACTAAAAATACATTTGATTATATTATATTATATTATATTATATTACGGCCTATCAAACGTACTAAACGGAAGCAAGAGTTTTGAACTTGGTTGAAATTCCACTTTGCAATAAGACTATAAAATCATGCTAATGAATTGGCTCTATCAAAAAAATGTCGGAGGAGCACTACAGACACGATCAACTCTCAACTATTATTTCCTTTATTCTTCATTTCTGTCCATGATAAGCTTTGCATGAGTTGAACAAGCATTAGAATTGTATTTTCTATAAGGGAAGAGATCGTTAAAAACCATTAGTAGTAGCAGTCAATCTCCCCCAGGTAGAAACAAGCAATTAAAACCACCAATAAGTAGTAGTAGTTGAAGAACTCGAGCAATTAATGCTTAATACCGGTGTATCAATTGCTTGTATGCGTCCTTATTCTTCAAGTAGTAGTCAATCTCCGCCTGCAATCAAGAAATCATGCTCGGTCTCATTATTTGCATTGAGAAGGCCAAAAAAAAAAACTGAATTTAGGCAAATGCCATAGGTTGCTATTCTTTTAATAGACTCTGTAATATGGTGGGCTCAAAGCATTGCCATTACCATGAAACACCAATATGCATGTATTAATTAAAATACTAAACGCATATTAGAGCAGTAAAAATTGCTTTTCAATGTCAGAATGTTCTTCAGAACCATAAAACTTTCATAAGAATACAGAAGTTCGAGATCATCATTTAGAAAGCATATTTGAACATACCTTGCGAACTCCTTTTATAGCAACCAAAAGCTTTTCCCCAATTAGATCCTCCAAGACATTGTCTTTCTTGAGAGCTTCTAAAGACTCGGAAAGTGATTTAGGCAATCTTTGTAGTTTTGCATCTAAGATAGAAGGATTTGTTTCTGTTCAAAAGCAAAAATGATTAGATATCAAGCAGAAAAGGAAAAGTGGAAGAGGCACAATTTTTCAACATTAACTATCAAAAGAGCATAGAAGTTGAGCTGCAAAGTTGGTTATGGGACACATAGAGAATAACGTATTCAAAATCAATGAATTTCATATGTTGAAAGAAAACCATGTTAAAGAACACTGTTCATTCTTAGAATGAAGCCTAACATGATGGTGTCATCCGATAATTGCATTTTGAACCTACAAATTCTAAGCTTAAACAAAAGACTCAAAGGATGTACAAAAAAATTTAAATAAATTTCCAACGCGTTTGAATTATCAATGATGTAATCTTACCAACAGATTCAGGCAGAGAAAGGTGTCTTCTAAGGCCATCAATGCCAGCAGCAAGTATAGCAGCCAAACCCAAGTATGGATTTGCACAACCATCAAAAGATTTAATTTCAAAGTTGCTAACCAGACCATCTAAGATCCCAGGTGGGCAAGCAGTTCGTAAAGGAGCTTCCCTATTTTCTTTTCCCCAGCATTGGTATGCTCCACTCCATGTGTTGGGCTGTATTCGATCATAACTATGGAAAATGGCAATTGGATGTGGACATTAATAGGGATAGTAAGCAAAAGAGAATTTACATTAAGCAGGCAGACAATATTACAAAGAGCATATCTATTGTAATTTCAAATATGTAGGTGTTTCTACATTGTTTATATACAAGATGAAAGTTCAGAAATACAGTCATGTGCAAGCATTTATTTCAGCAATAGTTCTGTTGAATCCTACTCGAGTAGAATCTTCCATGTGAAAATATTTATGCAAGGCATGTGTTTCACAAAAGTCTATAATCCTTATGAGGACAATGGAAAATAGCAAGAACTGCAAAAAAAATTAAAACTATCATCAGAATGAAAGGAAAACCTATTTGGAACTGGTGCTGTGAAGGCCAAAATTGAAGGAAGATGATGTAAAACCCCAGCCATAAACTCCTCCCCAATAGTTGAAATTCCATGCCTAGAGGAACGATCAGATGCCATAAAAACATTTTCTCCATTCTGCCACAAGCTGACATGAACGTGGGATCCAGAACCAATGTCATCCAGTGCATACCTAGGCAAGAAGCAGAGATCAGTATCATGTAGAGCAATTCTTACCTTGTGTACAGGAGAAGAATCCCCTCTAGAAACTTTCTTCATTAGCATATTTCTATATTTCACAATTAAAGGGCAAAAATTGCGATTAGCAAAACAATAGGTACGGTGATATTCAGAACTATGAGTTAAGTAATGCTTAACAATATAAGATAGCTAAACGATTAGCATTATTTACAAAGTCAATTATCTATGCGCATTTACCAAGTAGATTTTATTAAATCATAAAAGATAGTTTTGCACAAAATTTGATGTAGCCTGAGAAACTAATTGAACAGATAGAAACAAACTAAATCTCAGCTGTCATAACAAATCTTATGCAACAAAACATGCATTAGAATAAAATATTAAGCAAGTGGCCCCTTTGATTAAGATGGAATTACCATTTCTAAATCGAAAATTATCTTGCTATGAGCATCTTCTCATCCCCCAAAATTCCAAGAACTCAAAAGTATATTTTTCCCATTTTATTTTTACAACATTATGATCAAGAAAACATGTAACTATCAATGTTAAGAAAAAATCATGAACTTACTTTGGCATAAAAGTTGCCAATAGTCCACGTTTCCTTGCAGTAGCCCTAATAACCTCACGGGCAAAAATCAGGTTGTCAGCAGAATATGTACAATCTGTGTGCCCCAAGGCCATTTCAAACTGGCCTTTCCCAGCTTCTGCGTGCAGCTGCAACAGTTTTGAAAGCCAAGGAATCAACAAAAGCATGAAATATTCAAATTATGTTGCAAAATGTGTACACATGAGAGAGATATATTAAAAACAAATAATTCAACGAGATAATCCTTTTTGTTTTCTGGATCTATAACATGAAAACATATTAAGATTTTCAGTTCTAATAATCTTTTTCTATTCAGAATAAAGAGGTACGTTGTTGATAGTTGCCAAAATAATTAGATCATGAAAAGTGACTTATTATTGCTCTTGGTTTAACAGTATACATAATTGAGAAAACTCTAATATAAAACATGAAGAAAAACAATCATCTGCAAGTCATTAGCCAAAAGCAGACACCCTTAATGGAGTTATGGTGTTGATGACACTGAATTTGAACAAGAATTCTACCTTGCTATTTTGACATCTGATAAAATGTTAAGCTACATGAAAAATGAGTACATCATAGTTTCCACTTATCTCCACTAAAAACTTTATTTGTTTCAAAAGTGTGCATATCAGAAGCCACCTAAGATAACAGAATGATGTGTACTAACACATCTATCTCAGTAAATCAAAATACATTAAATAATGTAAATCATTTTTCTCTTTCTTCCTTTTTTGTGGTTGAGAGTCTAAGACAAGTAGAGACATCATTTTCTCTTTCTTCCATTTTTTGTTTTTCAATTCTTCTCTTTTATATTTTACATTTGGTCAAACACATTAGAATGATCCTAAACATATTTAAAGATCGGCAGTAGTAAAAAGAAGCAAGATAAAGTTCTGAAAATTTAAATAATGTAAATCCACTCTCTATCTTATTGTGTTAGTTCAATGTAACATCACCAATGCAAATAACCCTTTAATTGTACGTGCAAAAAGATATCACCATATGTTTTAAGGATTCTTAACATCCATTGGATATCAAATGGCATCAACATGAAAAAACAGTATTTCCAAACTAAGATATTCACATTTTAAAGTGAGATTTGAGTTCATCTGGTGGACCATTACCTTTTCATTCTATTGTCAACAGTTTTCTTAACAGAGGTTATTTATTCCAAATTTTCTGAGTCCTTTATAAATAGAAAAGTTGCAAACAAAATCTGTCATAAGTTAACAGTACTGGCAGATATAGATTGCATTGATGAAGACAGCACACTTCTAATTTATCAGGAAATGCTACCAAATTTGAATGTAAATGTCACAGCATTGTGAGTTTTCTACTGCACCTGTTCCACAGTAATATTTAAGGAGTGCAGTGCAGCAACAACTTCATGAAATATAGGGGCAGCAGCATCATATCCTGATGCAGAGCAGTAGGGTGCTGAGTCAATTGGAATCCATTCTTCTTTCCCGTCCCTGCAAGCATGTATGGGTTAAGTTTAATAATGATTTTTACAGCCCAATTCACTGCTTGAAGGACATAAGGTTGCATACTTTGACATGCTCTTCAACAGCACAAACTCATTTTCAAATCCTGCATTCATTACCTGAGAATGTGGTGTCAGAAATTTCAGATAGTAGAACATAAATTTACCTATTTTAAACTGCAAGTATATTAAGAGGCAAAATATACATCTTACCAAGTTAAATTCATCTTTTAAAACTTTAGAAATCCTTCGTAAGGCCTCCCTTGGGCAATATTCCCATGCTTCACCAGGTCTAAGATGCATGTCAGCCAAAACCATTTCCTCTTGGCGCATCCTATTGCAAAATGTATGGTATCAATTAATTAGGTGCACTAACAAACATATAGACATACACAAGGGAACACAAACTGAACATTCAGATGTTAAGTGAACCAGTAATAAAGGAGCAAAGGGAGTGTAGTAAACTTTCTGGAAGGCTTCAATCAAAAAAGCTATCATTGGATCTAAGTTCAGGTTTTTGAGCACTGTATGCAATATTTTTTCGTTTCCATACAGCCTCTTCATAAGACAGTGGAATGTAGAATATCAGCAAGTTATGCAGTCACAAGTGACAATTCAAAGTCGTGAACTGCAGATAGAAATAGTTAATAGGTAAAAGAATCAGAGAAATTCCTTGAGGTAGAAATAGTACCATGGGATTCTCCTTTTAGTTGATAAATCAGGCATCAACCTGATCTCACCCACTCCAGTCAGATTAGTCTCATCTGCTGGAGCATCAACAGCTGAAGTCACTCCCATACCTGCATGAGTCAAACCAATACCATTCTTCTTCACAACATCATTAAATCGCTTTACTGGAACAACCTGAAAAGATATATCACATGAAAAAAAAAACTAAATACAGCAATGTAGGGATCACCAGCTAATTACATGAGCCTAGAATGATCTTAAATTTTCAAATATATCAGACACCAAAAGTGATTTTTTACTTATGAAGTACTTCTCTGATAGGATTGCACAATTGAAGAACCAAGCTAACCAAGCTAAGGAAATAAATCAACAATAAAAAAAATAGTTCAAAGGAAAAAAACACTTACACGGCATCTGTGTTGTCCAGATGCATCAACCCAGATGATACGAACAAGTGAAACACCATTGTCTGAAGTACTATTCTCAATGTTCACAGCATTGGCAGATACAATATCCTTTGAATTAAATGCTTTCACACCTATATCAATATTGTATAATTTAATTGCGTTTTGTGCTAGGATTCCTCTAGCTGCTTCAACAGCTTCAGCAATCGTCAGGTCACCATCACAACATGCATCACGTAGCACAGAAAAAATGATTTCACGTGATTTCTTTGCACCTGTAAAAACAAGAGATAACAGTTTCAAACAACCATCTTTATAGCTAATGTGCTTCTAGGAAATATGAAGATAAATAATAAATCGATAAAGGTGATGTCTGTGTGTCTATTAACTTAAGAACTTTATTGAACCAATATTAAAAACGGTTCTCTGATGCTTCCATTAGCTTTTTTTTTTCTAGCAATTACTATAATAGTAACAATGGGGAATGATAAAAGATAAGCTAATTTGGTTTAGTTGTGTGCATCAAGGACCAATCACTAATCCAGCAAGGGAGTGTGTCAGAATGTAGAAAAAATAGAAGTTGAACAGAAAACCCTGCTCCTCAAAAGTTTTTTTTGTCACTTTTTAGTGGTGAGGAATAAAAGGCATGTGCATAGCACCCAGAAAATCAAATACAAAAAGAAGACTTAGAAAATCAAATGCAGAGTATGAGAGCCATAAAAGCATCATCATCAAGATTGAATATCGTATCAAAACCAGTTGATAAGAACTTGAACAAACCTAAGTAGTGTGTTTCGGGAAATGCATAGCCATCAGTGCTGAACATAACCTGCAAGTTTGATTATCTTTAATATCAATATCATTAGTGTAAACTAACAAAAATGTCAGCATTAAAAACACATATAGAATTGTATATTACAGTTGCATGCAGTTCGCTTCCATGGACACACACACTCTCTTATTCCATACAGATACACAAGCACAAGAAAAAATAACAATGGTGTTGTCAGAATATCATAGAAAGTTTAGCTATGTTGTGGTTTCTTTAGAAGAAAATTTAGTGAGAATTTCCATAAAACTAATTGACATGAAAATTTATCATAATTATACTATGCAGAAAATCTTCCTGCTCATATCTCTTGACTGGGACAGTTATCACCTTATTTATTGGAGCCAACTCCAAAAGTTCTTTGAGTGAAGATATCATCCCATGAACACTAAGTTTAGGCACTGCTAAGCCAAAGTCAAGGTACACCTGAAAGTGCAAACATTGCATCATTTACAAGAGAACTTGGAGCATGAACATCATAATTACATGCATGGAGAGTAAAGTGATTCAATAGAGACTAATGATTTCACCTGAGGATAAACAGATGCTAGATATGATGCTTCCTTTGAAAATGGATATGATGCATGTAAAAGAACAATACGACACCTAGAAAATCTCTCATCCTCGAGAAGCATTCGGAGATGAAGGGGATTGGATAACCGTAGATCCAAATCTTTGTCTCCAAAACTAAAAAGTGGGAGGAAAAAGTAAAGCAATAAATAAAAATTTTGAGAACAACGAAAAAACATAACAGATAAATAAATGATCTCCATGGTAGCTAAATGTAGGACAAGGAAAAGTAACTTGAATCTTTAGGACTTGTCAGGGAATTCCCAATGTGGACCAAGTTGAGGCTGGTCCATGTCCATGCACCTGACATGGAAAGCAATTGTTCACATTTTTTATTTCAACTTCAAACAATTTAAGCATAGTTTCAGCACACTTGAAAAGTTAAAACCAATTAACTCCAATACGGATAACAGCATTCCAGATTTTTAATCAGGTGCACAGACACCTATCAAGTCCAAGTTTCCGGTTCCTTTTCCAAGATTCTGAACCATCAATCATATCATAAATTGAACTACAAAAACTTCAAAAATTTATTTACCCTGTGTGTATCTGCATTGGCAAGTCAAACTGTAGAGCAACCTCCAAACTACGTGTGAAAATATAGTCAATAAAGCTTTTATTTGTGATGTGAACAGGCCTGCCAGCTGGAAAGAAGAATTGATTAATATTTTGTATGATTGAAACAGAAAATCACCAATCCATGTGTTGTGCTCACCATGTAAAACTTCAGCAAGAGCTTCCTCAGCATCTTTTCTAGTGATATTTGTATTGATTTCTAGGCCACTGCGGTATGCAGCTATGCTTTTCAAGCCAACTATTTTACCAACAACTGTAATATATTGTAAGGACTTAACTAAAACAGGGAAGCACTTCTCATTACAAACAGAGTAAGGGTAGCAGAAAATGACCACAGCTAACTGAAAGGATATGACTTCAAGTTTCCCACAAAAGTTTCTGTGAACTTATCCATTGTCCAAGTTGATCCATCTAACATTTCCTACAAAATACAAAAAAGTGAGAAAATCCTTGTGACAATCTGCATTGAAAGGACCATAGAGATGTCGATGGCTGCAATGAGAGATGCTGACTTGCAAATAAAGAAAAACTATATGCTAAACTTTAAGGAAAAAAATTGAGTATTTCAAAAATTAGAAATAATAGAAAAGTTTCAAGTGCTGTGAAAAATATCAAAATTCATTCAGAAGGGGAAAAGAAGCCAGTGCGACCCATTATTAATTTCTACCCTTAGGACCTACACGTTAAGTTTTATAAAACGAGGTCCCAACTGCTGGTTCAATACCATTATCCCAATAGGCAATAACTTTCAATGAAATTCCAGTTGCTCAAGTTACCAGAGAATTAAATAAGGAAAAGTCAAATAAAACTGTGACCTTGTCTCTTCCTTTTGCAACATCAATGTAAAATCTATATTAGAAAATTTCAACCAGCTGAACAATGGGACAAAATCCAGTCATATATTCCATTAAAGTTGATAAGCATTAAGTTTTATCATTTTGATGAAAGGAAACATGATAATAAACACAATGTGAAATAAAACACATTGTGCAACAATATACCAGGTAAATTATCACAAGTGAAAAGCAAAAAGAAATAAGAAAAACATCTCACTTGATCAAGAATTTTCTCAGCCAAGCTTTCAATTCTCAGTATTCGACCAACAAAAGGAGTGAAACTCTTATGCCACTCCAGATTATGCTTCTTGTCCAACTTCAATCCATCATCAATAAGAATTGCAGAGATTCTAGCAGCTTTAAAGCATTTCAAGCTAATGGATTCCAACCCTGAAGATCTACGATGCTCTTCAACAGCTTTAAAGGAATTCTCACACCCATATAATGTAGCAATTTCCCTCAAATTCCTCTTCCATAAACAAAACAATTAAAAGTCAGAATAAAAAAAACAGAGCCAAATTTCCAAAATAACAACACACATTGACATATTATTTCAAAACATCATACAAGAACTGCACATCAAGACCTTTATTAACAAACAAAAAATATAATTTTTCCTATTTTTATTTACATTATCAAATGCTAATATAACATCTAAAAAATATCATCTCAACAGGGGAAAAAAAAAAAAAAGACCAAATTTGAAAATCCCACCTACCAAAAAGAAGAAAATTCAAAAACAAAATCACAATAAATTCATAATCATTACAAAAATAAAGCAATTTCCGTACAAATCAAACATTAATTACATTCAACAACAACAACCACTAGCAGAAACTAATAGCCAATCATATCTTCAATTAACACATGGAAGAAGCAAACAGAGTAACATTATACTTACAAGTCCATTGATATACAAATATAAGTAAGTAGCTACCTTGAAAGAGAGGGAGTGAGGAGCAAAGGACAAAGCTTCGCCAGCTGCTTCAGAGAAGCTATTGATGAAAGGAAAAGAGGAATCGAAAGCGACAATGTTGTGAGCATGACCATCTACTAGCTCTACCTTCTCTATCGCCTCTCTTAGCTCTTCAAAATCCATTCTTTTACAGTTAAGCTCTGTATAGGCGCGCGCTGAGAAAAAGCAGAGGTTGTACTGTTTTGACTTTTGACTATTTATTACTCGGTTCTGTTCTGTTCAGTATTCACTATGCTAAGAAATTTTGAAGATAATAATGAAATTTATAATAATTATTGGTATGGATTCTGAAAATAGATAAAAAAAAAAAATTTAAAAAAAAGGAAAATCATACAACAAATTACATATCATATAATAAATAAACTAAAAATAAATAAATAAATTACATATCAAATTATAATACTAACCTGCTCTAAATAACAAAAACATATAATAATGATATATATATATATATATATAGTAAATTATTAAATTCACCGGGTGCAATGTATATATATACATATATAATAGTTTGAGTGAAATATATAATGTGATAAAGCGAATTGACATTTTTGTTGAATTTTAACTCATATAATATAAAAATATAGCTAAAAATAGGGGGAAAGAAATTCTAATTCAATTTCGACTTAAAATTAATTTATGGGAATTAATTAATTAAAATAAGTTTTAATTTTCAAAAATTTAGAAAATTAATAGAACTAGTAGCAGGATTTTGATATTTTTTTATTTTACTTATATTTTCTTCAAATATTTTAACATATATAAATAATTATTTTTATTAAATTTAAATGGTAGCTTTTGATCATTTTCATTTTATATATATATATATATATATATATATATATATATATATGGCTTAATTCATGACAAGTATATTCAACTTATCTCTAAAATTAGAGATGATAATTTTGACATGTCCTATTGAATACCCGCTTAATCCGATTCTAATGAGGCGAATAAAATTCGTCCCGTTTATAAATGGGACGAGAATAGGTATTGGCATATTCGCTTCGAACCCGCCCGTAAACATGTTTATATATTTTATATTATAGATATATTATTTAATACACATAAATACATATTATATTTTTTAAAATTCATTTTTATATATGTTTATTAATATTATAATTATATTTTTTAAGTAAAATATATATAATGACGCATTATATATATATATATATATATATAATGAAAATGTAATTGTTATATAAATACATGTATATATATATATTTTTAAAAATAAATGGGTATTTGCAACATGATCCGCTCCGCCCCGTCCTGTCCCTATAGAAGACGAATAGAATATAAATATACTAAAACTCGCCCCATATCCAATCAGTTATTATCCTTGTCTAAAATAACATAAAATATCTATGAAAATATGTACTGTTAGTCATATGAGTATAAACGAGCCGAGTCGAGTTGAGTTTTGGAGTATTCGAACTCGAGCTCGAGCTGAGTATTGAACAGCTCAAATTCGAGTTTAAACGAATAAGAAGTTAATCGAGTCGAATCAAATCGACACAGTATCAAGCGTGAGCTTGACTCAAACTCGACTCAGCTGGATTAAATTTGACTCGACTCATTTAGACTCGATTAGTAATATATAAAGAATAGAATGGTAAAAATAAAAAAAAATTGATTAGGCTCGCAAGCTTATTGAGTCAAGTAATAAAGAGTTCAAGCTGGATTCGTCTAACTACTCGAGCTCGACTCGACTCACATCAAGTAGATTTTGAGTAATTTTTGAGTCGAATATGAGTAACTTGCAAGTTGACTTGATTCATTTACACCCTTACTCTCTTTCTCTCTCTCTCTCAAAGAGTTATGGTGGCGTTGGTGTCCAATGAGAACTAAGCTGGATCCGGTTTTGATGGAATTGGAATTTATTAATAGTTCTCTTTTTTTTTTTAATGTGGCGATGTGTTTGATGATTTCACCATGACACTTGTTTCTTTTTTATTTTTCTATTGAGATAGAATTTAGTATCAGGATTTACATCACACAATCAATTATCAATCTTCATTTGGCAAAAAAAAAAAAAAAAAATCAATTGTCAATCTTCTACAAGTAAACAATATTTAAATACATTTGTTTAGCAAAATATTATTATAATCCGTAAATTATTAAATATCCACACATTGGTGAGATCATGACCAGGACCTCAACCTTAACAACTCAATTAAGCCATCATTGACTGACTAACAAGTCCCTTTCTCTCCCTACTTTGCTAGTTAAGTTAATCCAAGAGGTTCCTATTAAGGGTGCTCATAGTTAAATTTAGTTGATTTAGAATAAATATTTCTAACCAAATCAATAAAATCGATTTTTAAATACTTCAACTTTTAACTAAATCAAATAATATTAAAAAATATCTAAATCAAAACTATTTAGATTCGGTTTGGATAATCGGTTTGGTCGGTTTAACAAAAATTAAAAATTAAAAATATCATAGAAATTTAACAAACATTAAAATAAAATTATATTACTATATAACAATCAACCTTATCAATACTATATATATATATATATATATATATATATATATATATATATATATATATATATATATAAATTAAATTTCAGGTTGTGTACTCGAAATTCTTTAGTATAATAGTAATAAATTAGAATGAAATATTTCCCAATAAGTTAGTAGGATCAAAATAACAACATAAAAATTCAGTAGATATCTTTAACTTCTAAAAAATTTAAAGAATAATTTGCATATTAGTAAATTACATATTTAAAATATACATAGTTTTATTATATTATTGATTTGGTTTGGTTTAATTGGATTCTCATTTTCTTAAACTAAAATCAAATCAAAAATTCGGTTTATAAATTTTTTAAAACCACAACCAATCATAAAACAATTTAAACTATGATTTTTTATTTGAATTAATTCAATTTGGTTAATTTTTGTGCAACCCTAATTTCTATAAAATTAATTACATAGTTTGACAATTCTTAGTTAAATTGAATGTATCGTATCAATATAGATAAATTATAAATAAAAAATTATTAATTTTAAAAAATATTGAATCTTAAAGAAATATTATTTAATATTTACGTTACATATTTTGACAATTCTTATTTAAATTGAACGTGTCATATCAATATGGATAAATTATAGATAAAAAATTATTAATTTAAAGAAATATTATTCAATATTTACATAACAATTATTAGTGTGAAAATAAGAGTTACACCATTCAACAATAGTGACCACTTCCCACCACCCACTTTGCCATTTTCAAACATCCATGTGCATTCCAAGACTCCAGTTATACAAACTCCTTCAGTTCTTCCACCAATAAAGGCTCCATTACTGTATTATTTTCTTTATAAATATCATTGTAACAAAGCTTGTAAATACACAACTTATTAATACAATTATTTATTCATTATATAATCTAATATGGTATCAGAGCCTGAGAGTTCAGGCATCTCAGTTGAAATCAAAATTTAAGAAATTTAGCCTTTGCATCATTTTTCAAAAATTTAGAAAATTAATAGAACTAGTAGTAGGATTTTGATATTTTTTTTATTTTACTTATATTTTCTTCAAATATTTTAACATATATAAATAATTATTTTTATTAAATTTAAATGGTAGCTTTTGATCATTTTCATTTAATATATATATATATATATATATATATATATATGGCTTAATTCATGACAAGTATATTCAACTTGTCTCTAAAATTAGAGATGATAATTTTGACATGTCCCATTGGATACCCGCTTAACTCGATTCTAATGAGGCGAATAAAATTTGTCCCGTTTATAAATGGGACGATAATGAGTATTGGCATATCCGCTTCGAACCTGCCCGTATACATGTTTATATATTTTATATTACAGATATATTATTTAATACACATAAATACATATTATATTTTTTAAAATTCATTTTTATATATGTTTATTAATATTATAATTATATTTTTTAAGTAAAATATATATAATGACGTATTATATATATATATATATATATTATGAAAATGTAATTGTTATATAAATACATGTATATATATATATTTTTAAAAATAAATGGGTATTTGCAACATGATCCGTTCCGCCCCACCCTGCCCCTATAGAAGACGAATAGAATATAAATATACTAAAACTCGCCCCATATTCGATCCGTTACTATCCCTATCTAAAATAACATAAAATATCTATGAAAATATGTACTGTTAGTCATATGAGTATAAACGAGTCGAGTCGAGTTGAGTTTTGGATTACTCGAACTCAAGTTCAAACTGAGTATTGAACAACTCAAATTCAAGTTTAAACGAATAAGAAGTTAATCGAATCGAATCAAATCGACACAATACCAAGTGTGAGCTTGACTCAAACTCGACTCAGCTCGATTAGACTTGACTCGATTCATTTAGGCTCGATTAGTAATATATAAAGAACATAATGGTAAAAATAAAAAAACTTGATTAGGCTCGCAAGCCTATTGAGTCAAGTAATATAGAGTTCGAGCTCAATTCGTCTAACTACTCGAGCTCGACTCTGCTTATATCAAATAGATTTTGAGTAATTTTTGAGTCGAATCTGAGTTATTTGCGAGTTGACTTAATTCATTTACACCTTTATTCTCAGAGAGTTATGGTGACGTTGGTGTTCAATGAGAACTAAGCTGGATCCGGTTTTGATGGAATTAGAATTTATTAATAGTTCTCTTTTTTTAATGTGGCGATGTGTTTGATGATTTCACCATGACACTTGTTTCTTTTTTATTTTTCTATTGAGACAGAATTTAGTATCAGGATTTACATCACACAATCAATTATCAATCTTCATTTGGCAAAAAAAAAAAAAAAAAAAAAAAATCAATTGTCAATCTTCTACAAGTAGACAATATTTAAATACATTTGTTTAGCAAAATATTATTATAATCCGTAAATTATTAAATATCCACACATTGGTGAGATCATGACCAGGACCTCAACCTTAACAACTCAATTAAGCCATCATTGACTGACTACAAGTCCCTTTCTCTCCCTACTTTGCTAGTTAAGTTAATCCAAGAGGTTCCTATTAAGGGTGCTCACAGTTCAATTTAGTTGATTTAGAGTAAATATTTCTAATCAAATCAATAAAATCGATTCTTAAATACTTTAACTTTTAACCAAATCAAATAATATTAAAAAATATCCAAATCAAAACTATTTAGATTCGGTTTGAATAGTCGGTTTGATCGGTTTAACAAAAATAAATAAAATAAAAAATTGAAGATATCATAGAAATTTAACAAACATTAAAATAAAATTATATTACTATAACAATCAACCTAATTAATACTATATATATATAAAAAAAATTAAATTTCAGGTTGTGTACTCGAAATTCTTTAGTATAATAGTAATAAATTAGAATGTAATATTTCCCAAAAAGTTAGTAGGGATCAAAATAACAACATAAAAATCATATAAAATATAAAAATTCAGTAGATATCTTTAACTTCTAAAAAATTTAAAGAATAATTTGCATATTAGTAAATTACATATTTAAAAAATACATAATTTTATTATATTATTGGTTTGGTTCGGTTTAATTGGATTCTCATTTTCTTAAACCAAAACCAAACCAAAAATTCGGTTTATAAAATTTTTAAAACCACAACCAATCATGAAACAATTTAAACTACAATTTTTTATTGAATTAATTCAATTTGATTAATTTTTGTGCAGCCCTAGTTTCTATAAAGTTAATTACATAGTTTGACAATTCTTAGTTAAATTGAATGTATCGTATCAATATGGATAAATTATAAATAAAAAATTATTAATTTTAAAAAATATTGAATCTTAAAGAAATATTATTTAATATTTACGCTACATAGTTTGACAATTCTTATTTAAATTGAATGTGTCATATCAATATGGATAAATTATAGAATAAAAATTATTAATTTAAAGAAATATTATTCAATATTTACATAACAATTGTTAGTGTGAAAACAAGAGTTACACCATTCAATAATAGTGGCCACCTCCTACCACTCATTTTGCCATTGTCAAACACCCATGTGCACTCCAAGACTCCAGTTATGCAAGTTCATTCAGTTCTTCCACCAATTAAGGCTCCATTATTGTATTATTTTCTCTATAAATACCATTATAACAAAGTTTGTAAATACACAATTTATTAATATAATCATCTGTTCATCATGTAATCTAATATGGTATCAGAGCCTGAGAGCTCAGGCATCTCAATTGAAATCAAAATCTAAGAAATCCAGCCTCTGCATCATTTTTGTTTCTGTCTCAAAACTTTTGTGTTTTTTTTTTTCAATTTACATGTACACGTAAAAAAAATTTTCTGACCATACCACCAGAAAGCCCCTGAAATTATAAGAATTCTGAAACAAACCGCACCCCAAACAGAGCTTGGACGAGCCCTCACGCGCCGATTTAGTGTCTGAGATTGGGCTTCATGCAGGTCACGTGCTCCACGCGCCGTCTGGAGGTTAAAGACGACCCACGTGGCACCACGTCAGCACCATCCCGCCTAGTCAGCAACACGTCATCCACTCAGCCATCGCATCCTACCTTAGCCGTCAAGTTAGCTACGGCAACCAATAATCTCTCACCACGTGTCATATGTCAGTGACACGTGTCACCTGCCACATTTGCCCAATAAGCGCCACGTCAACCACTTCGCTTCTGCCACGTGTCATACGTGGGACCCACTTTCAGAATCACCAAAATGTCCTAGCCAATCATGTTTCGCCACTGTCGAACGTGTGGCCCAGTCCCATGTCTGCCACGTGTCAAACATGGGCCAGTCTCTGCCACGTCATCATCCAGACCCCGAATATGACCTGCCCGACCCGCGACCCGACCAGGGGCAATCCGACCCACCCAGGTTTCTGATCCGACCCCCATCTGGTTTGATTCTCTGTCTGACCGAACTGATTCAGTTTTGCTTTAACCAACCGATTCAATGAGTTTTATATCGGTTTTCAATAAAATCAAACAGGTTCCCAAGGTTTTTAGACCTTCTGAGTTCAATTTTGCAGTCCTTTTTACAAAATTATGTCTCTAAATGAATTTTCTTGATTTTATCTCAATTTTATGTGTTTTTCCAATAATCGGTTCGACATTCTTCTAACCGATTTTAAATGAACCTTTACTAGTTCCCAAGATTTTTAGACATTCTAAAATCAATTTTGCAGTTTGTTTTGTAAAATTCTGTCTCTCTCTATATTTTTCGTCTCTACATCTATTTTCTGTGTTTCTTTAACCGGTCGGTTCAACCATTTTTCGACATGTTCTTAATGAACCATTCCTGGTTCCTGAAATTTTTAGATCCTCTGAATTTATTTTCAGTCTCTATTTTGTCACTTTATGACTCTATTTTCTGTTTTGGGCATTTTTGAATTCATTTTGCCATTCTAAATCCATTACTGGTATTTGTTTTACCACTTTCTGAATTTATCTCATATTTTGGGTCGTCTCAATTAATTTTTTGGCCTTCTAAAGCCATTTATGACTTCTGTTTTATGTATTTCAAACTTTGTCTCTTGTCTGAATCCAGATTTGGTATCAATTTTACCAGAATCTAACTCTGTCTCCTGTTTTCACGTGTTTCGCCACGTATCATGTCTATGCTCTGCCATTAAGATGTCTCCTCCTGTTGCCACGTGTCCAAATCCGATCTCTGTTACTAGATTTCGACTCTGGTTATTTTCAAATTTATTTTTCAGTCCTACTACACTTATCAGTTTTTTTGTCTTATTTTTATGTTTTCAGTCTGTTTAACTAGTTGTTTACTATGTATTCTGTTTTCTGTTTCAACCTGATTTTTGAATCTACTGAGCAATCTTAAGTTGATATCTACGATACCACCTTGAGTTTAAGGGAGGGTGTTAGTGTGAAAACAAGAGTTACACCATTCAACAATAGTGGCCACCTCCTACTACCCACTTTACCATTGTCAAACACCCATGTGCACTTCAAGACTCCAGTTATGCAAGCTCCTTCAGTTCTTCCACCAATCAAGGCCCCATTAGTGTATTATTTTATCTATAAATACCATTGTAACAAAGTTTGTAAATACACAACTTATTAATACAATTATCTGTTCATCATGTAATCTAACAACAATATTTTTAAAAAGAAAATTTACTGAAATTAAGCTTTCATAACATTATTGATATGTGAATTAAAATTCATGAATATGTATATATATAATATATATGACTGAAATTTAGTAATGTACTAATGTATATGTGTGCCATTAACAAATTCAATGCATTTACTCAATCTATGGATTTAGTATAATTTCGTTGTTTGACTTGTAAAAATGATGAAATACATCAATTGGAGAAAATTCATGGTTTAAAATCTTGTTTTCTAGGTGGAATTTTAATAAATTAGGCTATGGCTCATGCAACGGTCAATTATAAAATATAAATAAATTATAAATTATAAAATGTACAAATATAAATAATTTATAATTGTGATTTTTTATATTAAATATAGACAATTAATGTGTGGGTACATTTAATAAAAAAATTATTGAGTAACTTTTCATTAATTAGATTATTAAAATAACATCAAATAAAAGTAAATTCAAATCATCAATTTTAATAATGTGTAATTATACAAGTTTTCTCTATACTTTAAGCTTATATATATATATATATTAGATTCAAACAAGTTCAAAATCAATAATATTTCAATATAAATCAAAACCCTTGATTTTTAAGTACAACTTCACAAAAAATAATCAAATTTCAAAACCATGATTAGCTCAATAATCACACAAAAGTTAGAGTAAACCCAAGAAAAAATGAAAATTGAGCCTCCAAAGAGGAATTATTAACAATCAAAATTGGGTTTGCAAAGTTCAATAAATTGAAAAAGCAGAAAGGAATCTGTGTTACTTTAGAAAGACTCGTCGTTTATTAGTGAATTCGCGTACGGTCGTTCAATCTCCAAGATTGTCGTCTTTCTAAAACGACAATTCAACTCAGTTTTGTTCTTTTCGCATTGAAAGGCAAGTTTTCAAGAAGTTGTCTAATTTTTAACGACAGTCGTTTAATTTTATTTAGTTTTACAATATCAACTCCTTGGCTTGTGGCTAGTAGCTCAGGCCCTTGTTGCCCTTGTTGTATTGGGCTGAACCATTAAACATATTGAGCAAACACTGGTCCATGAGAAGGTTGGGCCAAGGGCTCGTAAAACAGAACCACAAAAAAAAAGAAAAAATTACATCATTTACCTATTTTTTTATTATTATTATTTTTACTTTTATAAGCTCCGTATAAAAGTTTGACATTTGTGTTACTTACTATTTATTTTTGTAGGTTTTTTCATTTATTGTTCTTTTTTTTTTTTTAATCTTATTTGTTAAAAATTGACTTAAACTTACTTTACTATTTCTTTCTTTTTTTGTTTGCTCTATTTATGATCAATTTAACCGAACCGTCAGTTTCGATTTGAAATCGGTGGTTTTGATTTAATAAAATATTTAAACCGAAATCATAACAGATTTTTATGATTTTGGTTTCGGTTTAGAACCAATCGGTTTCATTTTCGATTTCGGTTTGAAACCGATTTCTTTTTTATGATCTAAAATTAATTTCAAACCGATTACTCTATTATATTAGCTTTGATTAAAAAATTAATATAACATAATGGAATAATTTAAAATAAAAATTTTAATAAACAATAAAATTTATTAAAATACAATTGTATATTAAAAAAATGCTTGCACTTAATTCTTAGGTTAATTTATTAAAATAAATTTGTATGACCGGTTTAAAAGAACTGTCAGTTTCGGTTTGAAACTGGTGATTTTAATTTTTAGTCCGATTTTTAATAGAAACCAAAATCAAAATCAAGCTCCTCATGATTTCGATTACAAACCAAAAAAGAGTTTTGATTTCAGTTTTATTCGGCCGGTTTTAGTCCGGTTCAACAGTTTCGGTCTTGTTTTGGTCACCCCTAGCTCTATTTTGAATTCTTACAGTTCTCGTCTATTTCTTTCTTTTCCTCTTTCTTTTCTTCGATTTTTTTTTCATTTTCCCATCAATTGTTGCTTGAAATTTAATATATTTGCACTTATTTCCCACTTCTCCTTCAATTTTGGGTGTTATCTTTTACAATGTAAGCGATTTATTTATTTATTTATTTATTTTGTATCTTCCATTTTTGCTTTTTTGTTATTGTTATTTGATATTATGTTTGAAATCGGTTCTTTTTCATCTCCTATTTTTCGATCTAATACTCAAATTCTTAGAGATTTAGCTATTCCTCGTTCTTCTCCTAAAAAGAATTTGAGAGTTGGTAATAAGCAAAAAATGGCTAAAAAATGGATTCTAGATCTACTAAAAAATTTCTTCTCCTCAATCATTTCTCAGAAGACAGAGCTATTAAGATTTTATTTCCAAAAGTTTTGAACTTATGGATTATCGGGTTGCCCAGATAACGCAATTTTATTTTATTGATTTCGTGGAGCTTTCTAGCCATGATGATAATCTAATGGAAGATGATGAAGGCGCCACTATCTCAGTTTGGATGGGTCTGTGGTTTTTAGAATATATAATATAAGAAATTTATGTTTTAAGAGGCTATTAGATAAGACTTTCAATTTTTTGAAGTTATATTTCAATTGTTTGACAAAAAACTCATTTGTGTTGTGTTGTGGTTTATCAAAAAGGATTCTGAAATTTTGGAGTGCCACCTGTAATTATATACAAGGAGAATACAATTTTATTACAGAGCCTCCGTTTTTGTTAACATTTCTAACTTTTCTTTTATTTTGAGTATATGTTTGGTTTATTTTGTTTATATATTTGATTGATCTTTGGTTGATTTGATGTATATATTTAGTTGATTTTGTATCATTTTATTGTTGCATAATATTTTCTCAAATTTTCTTTTCTATATAATTATTTTTTCTTTTTATATTATTTTTTGAGTAGTGAGTTAGTCATATTTATGAAATAAATTATTGATCAGGTCTATAATTTCTAGAAATAATTAAGTGTAGAGAAATTACATTTTTTAAAGTAGTAGATACACTTTATATACTCAGAATATATCAAGTCATACCATTTGTTATTATTATAATCATTTTTAATTCAATGTTTTTTTTTTATAAATTTTGAAATAATAAATTAACCAACAACTTAGTTTTTTCAAATTTGATTAAAATATACTAAATGTTTACCAAATATATTGAATGAAAACTATTTTGAATTAGAATATTAATTTTAAAAACGAACACTAAAAATTTAACAGATATATACTAAACATATATCCAACATATACTCAAAATATACTACAAGTATACTATCATATACTCACAATTAGGGATGGCAATGGGGCGGGGATTTCCCGATTTTTATCCCCATGGGGATGGGGATGGGGAAAATTTCTTCCCTATTAATGGGGACGGGGAGTGTATTCCCCACCCCGCGGGGATCCCCATCCCTGTCCCCGTAGGGACCCGATATTATATTTACATAATTATTTTTAATATATATATATATATATATATATATATATATATATATATATATATATATATATATATAAACACATGTAGTAGGATTTTTAATTTTATCACTCATTTTTTATAATTCTCTCATATCATAATAACTCTAAAGAAATTTATTTAAATACTTTCATACTTTTATGTATA